>JAMKCH010007718.1:0-30636 GCA_023653785.1 Ophioderma brevispina | reverse complement strand
GTCATATGGTGATGCGGTCAAAGGTCATGTTGAAAGGTCAACGGGCATGTGAGGTCAAGTTGAAAAATGGGCTAAAAGTGAAAATTATCTAAATTGAAAAACTGAAGTTCAATTGGAACCAAACTTTTGTCATAGGGAACCATGCGAGCCCTCATGTTGATTGAGATCACAGGTCACGTGCAAGGGTAAAAAGGTCATGGGGAGGCCCACAGCTTATATCTGTGAATATAGCGAGCGCGAAAGCGGGAACCGCGAAATTCTATGTTTTTTGGGTGCCAGTCTTAACGCTGCTGAAGTGACTTTTTGCCCGCTTTTATGTCAGCTCAATATCAGTTAATTGCTGGGAACAATTCAAATTGGCCTTGGCATTTTTATGCTAACTATTTAAATTAGATAAATAAGCATTTGTGGTGCGATTCAAAATTGTTTTGCTCTTAAATGTTGGCAACAAGAAATTCCAAAGTACACAAGTGTCCCTAAAATAATGTGAAAATTCTGGTTGGTTTGCACTGTGTAAAGCTTTCTTTCAAAACAATATCCCCTTTGAAATGATTAAGATGAAGGAAGGTTTCTTAGTACAAAAAATTGTGAAAATTTGAATTTCCGATAGGGCAAATAGGAAAATAGCCTATGTTTATTTTGTTTTCATCTTTTAAGTTATTTCAGTAGCCACTAAAAGGTAGGGAAATTTTGTCTAATATATATGAAATCACTGCTTATTCACAGAATAATGTTGATGTCTTGAAATCTTTGTTGCCCTTAACTCGTACTGACAATAAACTTTCACAAAAAATTTTATGTCGGAAATTGTAAATGATTTTGTTATAATTATGAGGCAATTGTATGGGGAAAATCCCTCGGGAAAGTGATGTTTCAATTTTGGTGGGAAATTTTTGGTGACAACGTAAGATTTGACAACATTTTGAATTACAAAACAGATTTAATTTTCCTGTTATGTAGTCATGTTGAAATACCTGTCATGAGCGGATTGGTAAAAGAATTTAAAAAGAAAATCCAACAGTTAAAGGGTTGGTTTTTGGTTTTCAGTGGGCCCATCTAATGAGACACCAACAGAAGTGAAAAAGGGACCGTATACATCTTGGGTGGTATTCTGAAAGGGAGTATAACTTTGTCCTGGGTTTAAACCAGGGTTGTCCTACATGAATGGGCTTTTCCTTTCAAATAACTGTGAAGTAAATGTCATGCGTGAGAATCCTTCTAAGGGATGGGTATTCCAGATATACAAGGAAGTCTTACTCATTACAGCACATTTTAGAGTTATGTTAGAAGGAAAACAAGCGTCACTCTATGTAGACTAACCCTGGTTTAAACCCAGGTCTAAACCCAGTTCTTCGTCTCACTTTCAGAAAAGCACCTGAGTGATAACCCCCCACACTACTGGCTCATTTGATTGGCTGTTTTATAGGGAACTGATTATTGGCCAAGCGATACATGGTAAGAAATATCTATGGTCCATCAGAGCTAGTAGGAGTCTAAGATGCACTGTGGGCGAGGTGTATTTACTTAGAATGGTGGAATTCTTTAGTTTAAGTTGCATACATACATATGGTCATCGATAGTAGGAAGGTTAAGATGCAATGTGCGAGGTTTAACTGTATTGGAAGGTGTAATTTTCCTTAGTTTAAGGTGCAACAGCTATAATGAAAGGGTCACTCAATATAAAGGTTAAGGATGCAATGTGCGAGGTGTACTTGTACTTAGAATGTGGAATTCTTTAGTTTAAGGTGCATCAGATATATAGGTCAATCAGAGATAGTAGGAAGGTTAAGATGCAAATTTGTAAGGTGTACGTACTTGGAATGTGTATTCTTTAGTTTAAGGGGCATACAGACTATATAGGTCCCATCTAGATAGTAAGGTTAAGATGGCAGTGTGAGGTATACTGGACTTGGAAATAGAATTCTTAGTTTAAAAGGTGCATACAGATATATAGTTCCTCAGAGATAGTATAAGTGTAGATGCAGTGCACGAGAGCATACTTTGTACTTTAAATTGCGAATCAGTTCGTGTAGCGTCAAATAAAATAATTTCATATTTGGCATACAGCAATTGTAACAGAAGGCTAACGAAAGGGTGGACGTCCCTGTCAATCAAGCTTGGGATTCATGTTAGACAACTGTTATGTTACAAATCGCATTCGGATTGTTGAGGTGCTCACCGTGTATTGATGACTGATTTAAGCGGACCTCCGTTATTGCTTTATTTCCCGGACCTGGGTTTTGACCTAGATCGCTGCGCACTCATACACATAAAAATTGGAATATTTTGACTAATAAGAAAATGTTACTGCAAAATATTCCTAAAACTTACGAGAAATGAAGAAATAAAATAAATTAAAAAAGAAGGTTTTAACAAGTACATAAAATGCATAAATAACACAATAGGTCTGTTTTAAAAAAAAAAAAAAATGCCATTTCTCAGTGTGTTGAGAGCTTAAAGGTCCAGGGACATGCTTTAACCATACTTATTAATACATCAAAAAATGGTTTATTCATAGTATGTAGTGGTATCAATGTGAAAATCTGCCAATGAAGCAGTAATTGAGATACCGCATATAAAATTTGATACAAAGGGCATAATTCATGTGTTTTGGACAGGCTTTTCAAAGGAAATTCCAAATGAAAGTGATTATCGTGCTGGCACGGCCCGGGTTGACCCAGAAGTGACGTCCGAAGTAACAAATACGCGATAAGCGTCATGATCGTCATAGTGGAACGGAAATGCGCATGGCCAGGTTTTCTTGCATACCGTATACACAGTTGACTCTCGAGATATGCATCGACGTCACGGTGTTGTATCATATTCATATGGCATAATTTTTCTGATTGGATTGCCTTAAAATTACGATAATAATCGCTAGTATTGTCTACGGCTGCCCAGCGGTGGACGTACCCGACAAGGAGAATCAGAACAGATAGCTTTATTCAAGTCCCAGACAAAAAAACCGACAAGAAGAGATACCTTGGAGTGGGTTTGTTCGTCCGCTTAACAAGACCAGACTCAGTCGCACCCAGGCTGTTTCACACAGTAAATTTCGAAATTTGAAAGTGATGTTTAAATAATGAGCAAATAATAGCATAGAATCAGTTTTTTTCGTCGTCATGCAATATGTCATGAAGTCAGGCATCCGGTTGATGGTCCTGCTGTTATGCAGGGAACTGTGCACGTGCATGTGTGAGCTTGTTGACACACTTGTACTCTGAAGTCATTAACGGGGTCAAATCCAAACTACGCATCTTGATCCGCGTTCGCGGCAAAACAGGAGAAGGCCCCGTCAGGTTGGGTATATTATCTTGAAATTTAACATTTCCCGAATGTTCACTTTAAAAATATGTGTTGCGATATATGCTAAGGATATGTTGATGTACCCGAAAATGTAAGGAAATTAAGAATGTCTACCCAGCATGTCCAGGGACCTTTAAGAGGACAGCTCTTGGTGGACGTCCTGCCCGGTCGTTAGCCTTTCGTGCCATGTTAGGCATACTACACCTGCTACTGTGAGAAAGGCCGTATCAGTGTTAAGAAAAGAAAATGATAAGAAATTTTTTACCCAAAGAGATGAATCTTCATGTTCCTTTTCCACTGGATTTCCTTTTTCGATGTGACTAAAATCAATTCACATTGCATGATCAATGGACTATAGTTCTGATCAATTGTTTTTCATTTACAATTTTCCCATCCTTGTTTGGTAATTCTAATTCTCAGAAAAGCATTACAATTACCTTTCTCTCTTTCAAATAATGGTGGCGTCATTGTAATGAATAATTTGAATATATGAATAGAATCATAAGAGTTTGTTCTTATAGATCTTGAAGCATTTTTTTTGTCCCTGAGGGATGATTGAATCAATCGGGGTCACTCAGATCTGACGGATAATTGATATCGGTTTTCTGAATCGTTGATTGGGAAATAACCTGCATTTGCGATTATTAACATTTGCCGCTCAAATCGCTTCTAGAAAGGAGTAAAATTATCGTAAAAACATATCGCTTTCATGATACAAAACATTAAAATACTGTACTTACAATTGTTTAGATAAAGAAAACAAGGCTTGTTTCAAGTCATTTATTCGCACCTAAGAGTGGGTATATGTATTTTTTTTTTCCATGTGAGTTCTTGTAATCTTGACAAAGATGGCGCATTATTTTTGACTATATTTACCCAATAACAATTGCAAGGTCAATTCCTTCAATGTCATCGCTGATGCGCCTTACGCTAATCTTCCATCCCATAATAACTTGTTGATGTAAACCAATGGCCGGTATTCCACAAAAGCGGGGTTAACTTTAAAATCCGGGGTTTAAACAGGGTTTAACCCCGCGATCATGGGGTTAAATTCATGTTAGCCCTCTATGGTATATTTAACCCCGGTTAAATTAACACTGGGTTAAGTTAAACCTGCTTTTTTGAATACCGACCCCTGTCTCAAGATTTTGTGCTTTATTGGTGATTTTCGTCCATTTAAAATTGCAAGTGCATATGGATTTGTCAATTTAATTCGTAGACATGCGGCATACGTTGTACAATCCTAAATAATGCTGAATGGATAGCTTTAATGACCCATTTGCACAAATTGCTTTCACTTCCGTAAACATCCTATTTCAGTCATGGATGTCATGATTGTCATCATCGTCATCACCCATTTCCACCAATCACGCTCACAGTCCTGCCCAAAGCCATGCCGCTATTCATTGTGCAAAATATGAGAAATCCCTGCTCTGTGTGTGTTGGTCGTGTTGGAAGTGAAATGAACTATCCAACTTAATTGAAATTAATCTGAATTCGGCATTCCAATCGGGCCGATCAGTTCACAATGATCGCGGGGTGGGCTCAGAAACCAAAGGTGATCAATCCATCCCTATCCCTATTACTAATGTGTGTAAAGTAAATGGGAACCACTGGAATACTGGAATTGTTGGATTGGTTTAACACTTGAGTGGAAGCAGCCTGCGCAGGGTTTCAGAAAGCTTCAGAAGGGGAGGGACAGGCACTGACATACAGAAGAGCAAGCTGCTGCAAGACCCATATTTTTTCACCATCACTTTGAAAATTTTAAAAGCTGGGGGGCATGGCCCCTCCAGTTTCAGAAGTGGAGGGGCCATCTATAAAATATACTGTGAATTTGAATGACAAACCTGCAAAAGCTGTATTTTTTCCTGGATTTTGTTAGCAGAATTGCTATGGGCGAGCATTTTCCTACAAAATTTTAGTACTTAATGGAAAATTCACAAAAGTGAATAATAATGTTGCTATTCTTTAAAATTCAAATGAGAGCTCCACTTTTAAATTTAGTCATAGGCCTAGAAATTGGACAAAAATTACAGTATTTTGCCATATTTCCAAGTTATACAGCCAATTTACTTTCATTTTCTAAGCCTTTTACAGTATTTTACTGAAAATTGCTCTGTATTTTTTTACTGTGCACCAAAACCAATCCCAGCAGTGATGGTGCCAGACTTTTTCTGGGAGCAAACAGAGGGCAAAGTGAAATTTGGTTTCACCAAAATTGAGATTTGGTGATTTTAAAAAAAAAAAAAAAAAAAAAAAAAAAAAAAAAAAAAAAAAAAAAAAAAAAAAAAAAAAAAAAAAAAAAAAAAAAAAAAAAAAAAAAAAAAAAAAAAAAAAAAAAAAAAAAAAAAAAAAAAAAAAAAAAAAAAAAAAAAAAAAAAAAAAAAAAAAAAAAAAAAAAAAAAAAAGCATGCAATATGCACAAGATACTCTCAACCCAAGCTTAGCCTATTTTCAGACTTAGTGTTGTGTCAAATCCTACCATTTTTGGTATACTTTGATCAAAACCAAATGGGTGGGCCTCTTCGCTTTGTGATCCGATAAAGAATAGCATAGTCACAATACAACGCAATGAATGCAGTGAATGTGGGTTGCATGACGCTTGCATTTGCTGTCTGAACACAAGTATTTCGGGTATACTTTATCGGTACCAAGTAAGTGGGCCTCTTCACTTGTGAAACGTAGGGAAAGGAATAGCATAGTCACAATACAACGCAAGATTCAGTGAATGGGGTTGCGTGAAACGCTTGCATTTGCTGTCTTGCACACAATTATTTCAGGTATACTTTATCGGTACCAAGTAAGTGGGCCTCTTCACTTTGTGCAACGTAGGGAAGGAATACGTAGTCGCGATTCAGTGTAGGGCCCTTCTTTCGGGATTGTCACACAGTGACCAAACTGTTAATTGCCTCCATGACTAAACAAATAATCTAGAGCAAAAGTGGAAAACAGTTTTTTTTGGTTATTTTGTTCAAACCTACCCAAGAATGTTTCCACTTTCACTAATTGGTTGTTTTGTCATGGGAGAAATAAAGTTAGTCACATGTAGAGCTGGGAGTTACCGTTTAATTTCCTATCCTTTTACACGGTCTGTATTTTCGTTCGTTTAAACGGTCATAACATGTTAACGACTACCGATTTTGGCGCTTCCACGCAAATGCTATTCTTGCAACCTTAAATCGTTCGTCATCGGGTTACCCGGCTTTGCCTTCGATCATAAATATCATCTTGAACATCAAAGAATGTGTGTACTTACCTATGTTATGTTTTAATCAAAATAAGGTAGTTGAATAGCCCAAAGTCCAAACGACAATCCACTGTGGGAAGCTGGCCATTTTAACCTTTTTTGTAGATCCCTGCGTAAATTGGGGCCGTGTTTTGTTGCGTGTCATCTGCGAAGTCGCTGCAACTCGCGTTCACAGAACTTGGGTAACGGGGGATTTCCCTGTTTCCGTAAAAGTCGGAAACCCTTTCCTAGAAGAAGCATTGGAAATGTTAACTTTACTTTTTCACTGACGGGCGGTAATTTTTGGTGAACATTTGACTTTCAGCCTTAAATAATACTGAAAAAAAGTGAGTAGGGTTGCTGACAGTGTAAAATTAGTGAATTTTCT
Organism: Ophioderma brevispina; assembly: GCA_023653785.1. Lineage (NCBI taxonomy): Eukaryota > Metazoa > Echinodermata > Ophiuroidea > Amphilepidida > Ophiodermatidae > Ophioderma > Ophioderma brevispina. Next base: position 23,713 of record JAMKCH010007718.1, on the reverse strand, counting down.
AAACGTGTAGCTTAGTGACCTTTCCGAGTTTACAAGTCACAGCCCAACTAGTCACTGATGGTTGTACATGAAGAATGGTCTGTAAAGGATGCATAGTGGAGGTGGGTTGTGTGACGAGCTTAGATTGCTAACCAGAAATATATTGTGGATAAAACAAAAATAGAATAATTCACAACATATTTACGCTGGGGGACCTAAGGTTAGGCCTATATATGTGCCACCCAAGTTTTCAAACACGGGCTGCAAAACTGATTTTGGGATATAAAATTTCGGGTCTCTGGAACTTAATTTTGGTTAGTTTTGTTTCAGAACAGGGCTTTTGAGCTTCTTTTTTATCAATTATGAGGTATTTTACCTTCCATTGGAGGTATGCAAGAAACCAATAAATGTATAGAAAAACGGAAATAATATTAATGTATTATTATGCAAAATTACAAATAATCTTTTTTCAATTTAAAGTTTCAAGATTTCAATAGAGTGTTAAAACATAGGTTTCACATGTTCATCATATGTATGCCAGCCTGGATTATGGCTTATTTAATATAATGAAACAGATTACAAGAGAAACTTTCTCTTTCATTTTAAGTTACAAAGATCTTATCAATATAGTGTAAACATATGCTGTCACATGTTTCATATCATGTGTGATAAGCTAGTGGCCTGGATTGTAGTATTTGATCATTTAATGAAAACAGATACAAGAGAAACTTTCTTTCATTTTAAGTTACAAAGATCTTATCAACTATAGTGTAAAAACATATGCCGGTCACATGTTTCATCATGTGAGGTAAGCTAGTGCCGGGATTGTAGTATTTGATCATTAATGCCAAACAGGTACGAGAGAGCTTTCTCTTCAGCTGTAATACAAGAAATTGATATGCCAATGTAAACTTTATGTATCTAGCACAGTCTTCTCTTTAGTGTGTGTTTGGTATCATTATTCTGGGAGGCAAAAGGACACTGTCTAAAAAGCAAAATAAATCCTGTTCATGCTTTGTATGCAGTCATGTGGTTTATTAAAGGTGAGAGACTGATCGACAAACCTTGTTCCCTCACGTTACTCCTTTCCAAAATAGAGATTTTGGCATTAGAAGAAAGTTCATATTGTTACTCATTACACAGGAAATTTAAAGGAACTCTTCAGTGATTAATCTGAAAGAGTCAAACTATTTGAAATTTGCAGGAATAACTTGAAAGTAAGGATGTACGTATATAGAATCTCATACGTTACTTTTCAAAAGAAGGAATTGAAGAAAAGGAAAATGGACAGTGTTCAAAGATATGACTCTCCATTTCAATTACGTGTTGTGTAGTAGGTGTCCGGTACGGACACACAGCTGTTGACCCCATGCAAATCTTTTATTTTTAGAGCAATTTTAAGCAGTAACGGTGACACAATTTTGACAAATGTAATAAGGGGAAACATGCAGAGATATGACCTCTGCACAAATCTGAACAAGTCATTGCGGAATCTTGCCATATAGGCCTTACAATGGTCAATTGATTTGTATGTTAAAGCGCCCTCTATGCCCAATTTCTCCCTAGAGGGACGTCTTAAATAAGATTTTTAAAAAAAATTATATTACAAAAAAAACCAACTAAAATTTTGTAAAATTTAAACAGGGTGAGTCAGTGGTACAAAATAATACATAAGTTGTTCAATCAAAAGTGGTCGCCATTGATATTTTTTTTTTTTGGTTTGTCATAATAAATGAGACGTTCAAAAAGCTGTGGACAGCAATGAAAAAAAACGATTTTGTCCTTATAGGTTGCTTTGGCCTTATAATTTGCAGGATATGTTAGGGTAACTGTTACTTGTTTACAGACATGCACAAATCTGATTTTTGATATTTTTTTTTAATTTTCTGATGTTAGCAAATTACTGATGGTGCCTAAGCCCCAGAAAATGTTGTGTTTTGATGTTATGAACAAAAACATCTCCAAATGTCGGTTGACCATATTTATTAACACACGCATGTCCAAATGAGCCAATTTCGTATATTTTGCTTCCTCCATCCAAAGGCCTGACTAACCCAACTCAAGACAATAATCAGTGTTCCTGTCGGACATGCTTCCATTATGAAAAATCAGGGACCATGATCGGCTCACCCCACCGTTAGTGCCCAAAAATTGGGGATATTTTTGTAATCTGTACTTATTTGTTGAGTCATATGATCTTAGCTGTATTTTTCATACTGATGTTTGCACAACACATTGGTTATTAGTGAAATCAAAGACTTTGTTAAAATGACCATATAATTACAAAGAGGATCTAAACAAGCTGTGAAAAATGTATAAGCAATTGTCATTGGCTTATGCCCGGGTTCAATTCGACAAGTGAACTCAGGTAGTATGCGCGTATTGATGTTATTTTTAGGTTGAAGCGCTCACTCCATACCGCTTTTTGCTACGTTCGAGCGCGCCTGCCAAACGTGTTGGCGTCCTGTTGCGTTGATCGTTGTGTTCAACGGGTTGTCGATTGTTGTCAGTAGTGGTAGTGGGTGGTGGCGTCTTTCGTGTTGCATTTAAGCAGTAAAGCATCACGAAATTAGGTTAAAGATCTTAATGAATTTAAAGCTGTTTAAGAAGGGAATAAAGGTATAATTTTGGGAACCGGTACTCTCTTGACGACGAATTGAACCCGGCGACCACCATGATTTTAAGTGGAAGAACGAGGCGGGGGCCAATTCATCGTAAAGAGGTACCGGTCACAAAATCATACCTTTATTCTCTAAATGGTGCCCGGAATTGTGTGAAGCTTTTTGAGTACATGTTGAAGGCAGGATCTAATGCCAAGTAAGCAAAATAAAAAATGCAGAAACAAGGTCACAGAAAATAAAAAAAAACAAATATTATAATCTTCAATTAAAGTAAGCTTCAATTGTGTCTAAATGTACCTGTTGAATAAATATTTGTAAATCAGAACCCCTTTGGGACCTTATTTACCCTCTAATTAGAATGGCTTCCCTAGGAGGGCTTTGCCCCTTCAGAATGACAGGACTTTGCAACGCACCTGTTTTCAACATTTTTTTTCAGTATGATTTTCAGCATTGTTCGTGCAATAAATGCTAGGTGAAAGATTCTGATTTATGATTGAGAGTTGTGTGCTTTCTCATTTCATGAAACTATGTTCTGAAAGAGACCTAATATACTTTGTTTTGTTAAGTGAAGTGACGGAGTGCGCGAATACCCAGTGCCGCCTTTTGCAGTGCGGTGGCTTTACCAACGCACGCGCTGAAAAGTCGGTACAATGTATACGCCCGTGTGTCGGATACTTCGTACTTCGAGTGGATAGAGTATAGCTAGTAATCTTTTGGGCATTCTTCATGGAAAGTTATACACATGGACCAACTTTAATTTGCTCCCATAACAAAACCAATCTAGCAAAAGTAGAAAAATTATTTTGGGTTAGTTTGGACAAAAAACCTAACCAAAATGTTTCCACTGTGTAGATTGGATTGTTTTGTCATGCAGGGCAAATAAGGTTAGGTCACGTGTGTGATTCAAAGAATGGTCCTTTTCTTGTCTGTCCATGTTTAAAGGTGCTTTGTTCCGATGTATGTCTATGTATTCTCTACTTGTTATAGAGCCTGGCACTTGCAATACCGCCACCATCAAGTACCGTGGGAAATAAACTTGAGTTGACGGGTAGAAGCAATAATGCACATTGCAAAGACTTACTAATACTGTGCGAATATTTGGACGGTTAACCACTGTGTTGTTTTTTGTATCGCTATGAACTTTGTCGGCAGAGGACGTAGTGAATCACTTTCTGTTGTCTGTCTGTCTGTCTGGTCTGTCTGTCATGCTGTCTGCCTGACGTCCCGGGTCACGGGCTGTGTACGCTTTATCTGGAGTTCCGTAAGGGCTATGATGATGTAACTAGGTGAAAGAAGCGGGGCCACGAGGTCTCGACCTGATTAGGATTTGGGCGTAAAAAAATATGCTAAATAAGATCTAATTGATAATTAACGAAAAATTGTTTCCCGCAAGGCTTTGTACAAGTTTTGAGTTCCGTATAAGCGTTATATGATGAGTAACTTGGTGGGAAGGGAGCGGGGCTGGAGGAGTTCTCGAACTGATTAGATTTCGGCGTATTTCGGGCAAAGTAAGTATGAATGAGCTATTATATGCAAAAAAAACAGCCGAAGTGCTATTTATAATTTTGAAAACGGTACATTGGATACGGAAAAGTCCTTCACTGCATGAAAGCCATCATGGGCGCATTTTTTTCAATTTAGCGGTGTGTTACAAGCGGCTTAGGTATGCAAATGAGCTAATTAATAGCGAATTACTGTATCTCTGAACCGTACATCGGATAGGCAAAATTCCTTCGCTGCATGAAAGAATACTATGCCATGCATTTTTGGGTGGAATATTAATTGGGGTCAAAGGGCATGTGGGGTCGATTAAATTAAAGGGGGCATTTTTTGATACAATTGATCTAATTAAATATGAATTAATTGGCTGTATCAATGAAATGGTTATTGGATATGCAAAAATTCCTTCGCTACATTAAACTTCTATGCCGTACATCTTTTTGGTATGAATCACAATTGCGGTCAAGTGCAAGTGGATCAAGTAAAGCGGGCATTGTGTGATGCATTGATCTAAGGTAATGCGTAAATTGCTGTATCGCATAAATGGTACATTGGATATGCAAAATTCCTTCGCTACATGAGACTACTAATGGTAACATTCTTGTGTGGAATAATAATTGTGGTCAAGTGCATGTGGGCCACTTAAAGGGCAGTTTTGATTATTTTAATAATTGCCAACTAAGGCTAAATGCTTGGTCCATTCAACCAAATTTTCTAGGTTGTGAATGGTCAGTGTGAAATACGAACACCTTCAAAAAGAATTTGATTCAGGAGTTTGTACCTTAAAATTAAATTAGGTCAGAGTGTTTAGTGGCAGTATATGGCTGGTGTGATTTGGTGGGGTACAAACAAGAAGACTTATCAAAAGGGGGGGGGGAGTACTACCACAACAAGGGATTAACATCAATTATATCGCTAGATCAGGCCCATGTTTCAGTGAAATGGTTTTGCTACTTCTGGTCAGTCTTTTGGGTTGCCAGGCTGTTTACATTCTTGGAAAATGTGAAAATACGCAAAATCTGCCCGGCATTTCACAACTTTCTGGACACCGTAGGCGACTCCCAAAATTTTTAAAATGTGGTACATGATTTTTTCAAAAATAGTGTTGCCAAATGAATAAATTTTCATTATTTTATAATTAGTGAATTTAAGGATTTTTGCATGACTTTCATGATTAATATAATCACAATGGAAAATGGTGGTTGCCCTGGGGGTGGTGTCAAATGAAGAGCAGGAAATAAAGAATACTATAAATGCAAAAAACCCGGGGGGCTATCCTAACCATCTCTTGGTTATGATATGTTGGGACATTTCAAAATTAATATCTCCCAAACGGAAGATGTGGTGACCTCTATGGTGGTATCAAATGAAAGAGTGAGAAGGTATAGAATACTACTAAATGCAACCGGGGGTGCACTCCTAAACAGCTCTTACTTGTGTAATGGGGGGATTTTCAAGATTAAATCGCCCAATGGGAAAATGTTGTGACCCTAGGGTGGTGTGTCCAATGAAAGATGAGAGGTTATAGAATACTATCAAAATGCAAACCCGGGGGGCTATGCTACTCCGTAAAATCTTAGTTATGCTCTTGTTAGGACGTTAGATGAATATCTCCCACATTGAAAAATGTTGTGACCCCTGGGTGGTGTCAAATGAAAGAGCCGGAAGTAAAAAGAATACTATAAAGCAAATACCAGGGGTGCTAGTCCTAACATCTCTGACTTATGCTCGTGGGGGGTTTCCAACTTGCAAGATGAATATTACACAATGGAAAATGTTGTGACCCCCTAGGTTGGTGTCAAATGAAATAGTGGGAAGTAAAACCAGTTAAGAAATGGAGTTTATCTGGTTGCACCACTTTTTTTGGGACACCCTGGGGATCGCACAGTTGCACTCTGGGTGTGCTTTTGTCTTACAATTAAGCGCGAAAGCAGGCGAGACTTGTGGTTCGAGAACCGCTTGTTGTTTATATCTTGGGAAATGAAAGGATTGAGAGCTCAAATTTCCGGACGAACAATGAGAAAATAGGGCCTTCATTGATATCAAAATTGATACTAATTCCGGGTCAAATCGGGGGGGGGGGGGGTACAAATGATCGGAACACGCACTTTAATTGTGTGCATGTAAAAAAATCTGTGAATCAAGTTGATCTATAAATCCGTATAGATACATGGTGATAAGACTTACGGGCGTAGGCTGGGGGGGTACATGTTTTATACAGGGTGTATTGAGTCCACACCCACAATGCACCAGTGTTGGGAAATTTCACCTCAATAAGGCATGTGATCCCACAAAAATAATTCCTAACACAAACACACAAACTGATTTTTTACACTCATTTTAAGCCCACAAAGCACTAGTACTCAGGAATTTTTTATCAAGATCATGAATGTTTTGTGGTGGGTCATGCCATGTCAATCACCAGGAGAGTCCCCAGGTGACCTCTCCAAGGTCAGAAATTCTGTCAAAATGTTACTGTGGCAAAACAAAAACACATGCAAAAAAAGTAAATTATTACTCCATACGGTTTCCGGAGATATGGTCTCTTGAAAAATGTTGCCCCAAACACCCCTTTTGCCATCCCAGAGTCGCAAAAATGTGCAATTGTGATTTTTTACAGCTTCAAAAAGCTCATAATTTTAAAATGGTAACAGTTGCTAAAGCTACAAAATTATATTCGAACCTGATCTTTGCCAAAGATTCCGAATCTGGCTTGCAAATAAAGATATCTCCCCTATTTCCAAGTTATTTGCCACCAACGTAGGCACTTTATCAACCGCAAGTGATTTTGGGATTTTTGGAGGTGCACCCTGTGCTCACTCGGGGTCAAATGGGTCTCACAGTGCAGATTTATGGTTATAGATGCATGTCTATTGGAAAAAAGTAAATACTAAATATTACAAAATGGAGTAATGGTGTGCATCTAAAAAGGGTTAAGGTTGACAAAAGGCCGAAAAAATTAGCACCCCATCCGTTTGTGAGTGGTTCCCCGGTGTGCAGTTCAACATTTTCGCAAATTTATAACAGTTTTAAACGTAACATAATAGATCTTTTTATATACAAAATTTCAGCGTTGGCACTAATTCCTCATTGTCAAATTGGGCTTGTGAAGTTACTCTGTAGACTCACACAGTTTTAACCAAATAATGTGGTCAAATTATTAAAGTGCGTTGACCCCGTGCTCTTAACTTGTAAGTCTATGGAGTAACTTCACCAAGCCCATTTGACAATAAAGGAATTGAGTGCCAAAAGCTGCCAAACTGAAATTTGTATATAAATAGATCTATTTCACATGTTTAAATGCATAAATTTAAAAAACTGTTTTAACTGCGCAAGGGGGAACACTCACATGACGGATGGGGTCGTTTTACCTTTTTTACCTGGATCCCGTTTTAGATGACACCCACCCCATTCTTCATTGGTGTTTTTATTTATCTTATAGTTACTTTTCATGTTCATTACAGTTTGCTATTGACATTAAAAAAAAAAAAACAACCGATCCTACCGACCCAACTCGTAAGTCATCTTATGGACAATCAAACAATTTTTTTTGCCTTCGTGCGAAAGCCGAGCGATATACTCGCTTTGAGTGCTTAGGATTTTATGTTAGAGGTGGGTTAACTCTAACCTAACCATGAACCCTAACCCTAAACACTACCTCTAACCCTAACCATAAAACCATACCATAACCCTCACCCTAACACTTAATACGAGTTAACTCACTCGGATTCTTTGTTCCAACCCAAATCACTGTAGCGAGTAGGTCACTCGGCTTTCGCCCTAACCCTAAGTCACTGGGTGGAGTAGATACACTCAAAAAAACATGCACAAAACACCCAACAACATCGCTACTTTAGGTACGGTAGATGTCCTTTCAGTCAAACCAGCAGAAAGAAGAATAAAATAAGTTCTTTTAAAGAAGATGAGATTAGAAACTCAATTTTGGTCATTCTTAAAGCAAAGATTCAATATATGAGGAGGGGTATGTGATAATGAAATGTAAAAAGCATGGGCATCGCGGCCTTTTTTGATATCGTACATCACGGCCTAAAAATATCGCGATATAACAATATGATCTTGGCTTAAAATTCAATTTTCGCACCTCATATGAAATATAACCCATTCCAAAATTGACTCTAAACCCCCGTCTAAACCTTCTTTACTTAACCCATACAACTTGCTGTTATACTCGGCATAATTAGGTCCATATTTTCCAAAATACATCGAAAAGTTTTGACAAAACTGAGCATGTTAATCAATGAGATTTGGTCAAAGGTGACGGTCGTTGTGATCATTACGTCAGTTGGGGGGGAGGATATGTTTTTTAAACGATTATCGGGCCTCAAAAGGGCCCCGGGTCAGCCGATCAACTTTACTATATTCAAGACTAGACGGTAGAGAAAATGCCAATCGCCATATTAACAAATTCGAAACATTGTTTTTGGAAAAAGACAGCATAATTGTGCGATTTGCTTCCCGTGTTTTTATGTCGTAGGCATGAGATGTCAATGTGCGATGTTGTGTGTTTGTTAAGATGCACCGAAGATTAAACCACAGTTGTCAGTGAAATGAGTGAAAGAAAAAAACAATGATGATGATAATGAGACAAAAAGGTCTGTACTATTTCTTTGCCCACCGTACGTTCATATGTATGGCCATTTCATCTCAGCTCCGTCGTGTGTCAATGCATTGTCCGGTCAAATTTAGTTGTTGTTGTTCTTTGTTAAAAAAAAAACCACAACAATTCAATGCAAAAAACTACTTGTTTACCGTTGCGCAGCTCGCTTTCCCCGGCTCACGTATCTCCCTCACACTTCTCAATCGAGCGGGCTGCAATGAAGTGGAGATAAAAATGCGCCGCGGACAAATTATATGTTGGGTATCACGTATTCTAAGTGCGTTCGTGCCCCTACCATCTCCCGACAGCTGTTTGGGGATTTCCCGGGGATTCCCAACAATAGCCACTGAGAAAGGCGTTTGTAAATGCTGTATTTTATATCAATCTACCATACACAAAAGTAACCATCTTGGAATGGATTAATTAGACATTTAATCACTTACTCAGGGTGTTTGTTATTTTTGAAATAGTGAATTCGATTAAAAATAATCCATTGCCAAAGTGCAATAGTAACAATCTAATTAGATGTTTACCGGCCGTCCTGTACATAATAACCTCATGGTATAATGAATGATTACGCACGCGCGAAATCGTCATTACTTGAAATTATGAAGGAACTAATGAATATTCAAAAGTAGCCTGATCTTCTTGGCGTCACATCATTAACACCAGCAAGGGCAAGCGAATCGATATGCACGTAATAGTGGAGTTTAAGTGGACACGAATAGTGAACTATTTTATACCGCAAAGATGGATATTATCAAGATTATTTATAATCGAACACATGGGGGGTGGTTTCTTTTCATCACAATATTTCTTTCCATTTTCCCTTCGATTTCTAAGCTAAAACTTAAAGATCCCCCCTTTCCCTTTTTCTTTCGCCAGGCGGTCGAGTTACCCAGTTTTTTTTCTGGAAATTCCCGTTATGACGGCACCTGGGTACCCTGGGCTGCACCTTAGATTATGTGCACGTGGACCGGCCATAGGATGAATTAGGGTCAGGTGGTGTCACACAGACATGTACCATGTTTGTAGTGATAATGTAACAGTGTTAAATCATTATCTTTGGTACAATGATCATTATGATGTTAGGCATGGGGCAGAGAGCCAAAAATGGGCGTTCACTACCTAAGAAGGGTACAAAATTCTAGCAATGTTTTTTTGAAAAGCTACATGTCTCTAGTGTATGAAAATGCAATTGCTAGGTAATTCTAAGGAGAAGCTTAGTCTCAGAATTCAGCCGTTTTTTGAAGAGTGTTAAAACATTATATTGTAAAATTGATATACACCAATATGGATAACAATAGGCAGATTGGCCAATTGAATGACTTATACATTAGCTCGGGTAACTTAACTTCAGTTTATTATTTTTAATGGAATATGCTTTATGAAAGCTTATAAATTACTTGGATTCTTGAAAGTGTCAGTTTACGCATTTATATACATATCAGGCACGGGAAAATATTTTTTGTATCTTGAAAAGAAAATTAATGTTTTAATACAGGTTTCATTTATATGAGGACTCAAAATCCCACCTTTTACAGATATTTCTTCATTTTCCCCAAACTGACTGCTTTCCCCCACCCTGGGTGCTAATTTGTAATACATTTTAATGAAACTAAGTAAGGAAACTATCAACAAGCATTACTTCATTTTCAAGCACAAAGCATATTTTGTCAACCAACTTACAGATGCCTCAAAGCGCCACTCAAAATATATGCAACGTTCATTTGTGTCTTTAATTTAAACTAGTGCCATTTCCCCCGGTGTGACCTTTGACCTATTGTGTGTTGACCTTGACCTCAGATTAGATTTGTTTGTGCTCAATTCAGTGGTTCCTTTGACCAACTTTTGGTGGGTCAAGGGTATTTTAAGCAAATGAACCTTTTTAAATGACCTGTGACCTTTTGGGTCATATCAAACACTGCTAACAAACGTCAGCAGATATCATCCCCCAACCTTCATGCTAACTCCGCCCCATATATCAAGCATAATCTTCTTGCGTATAGGAGGAAGAGCTAAATATGTTGTAGACGGTGAAAGCCGGCTCACTGTTGATTGGTTGGGGTTTGAGAAAGAAGTCGATGTCCACCGGTGGACGAACGGTAGGGCACTCATTGAGAATATGATCCGCACGTCTGTGATGGAGAACCAAATTGGCAGGATGGAGATGGAGATGGTTTCGCACAGCCCCATCTGTGAATATGCGGTTGAAGCGTGACCGATCTTGTGCGAATACGGTTTAAGGTGACCCATTCATTGGTGAAGATTGCCTACCAGGTGTGGTAGTTCTGTCAAAGGTGTAATATTGAGTTGATCTGGTCTTGACGTATCTAGCCAGGCAGTAAGTATTCCATGTCTGTAAGACTTTGAATGGGGAGCTGGAGAGTTAGCAGGTGTCGACGACGAGCACAGCCTCCCTGCAGAGCTGTGTGATTCTTTGACATGTGTTATGCAGCAGGTGCTTCCGGCAGAGCCGTATTCACCAGTTTGTGCGTGTGGGGAGTTCTCTCCGAAAGCACTGCACTTCAATGCCTGAAAGCACTGGCAGAAAGAAACTTCAGATGGAGTGGACGGAGGCAACCAGTAACGGTTCTCAAGGGTCTCGTGAGTCGTTGTTCGGCTTCTTCTTTGTGTGAGAGGGTGCACATGCTGGGGCGGCATATTCAGCAGCGATGTAGACAAGCTGTATAGACCAGAGCCAGGTGGTGGTGTGCAGAGTCGTTGGGCTGGCGCCCCCCATGAGGATCCGCAGTTGGCACAGGAGGTTATTCCTCGAAGGATAACTTGGCACATGCGGACTCGATGTGCTGCCGATAAAGTAAGCTGCCGGTCAAGCGCACTCCCAGATAAGTTGCTTGTAGGATTGTATGCAGAGGCGCTCCATTGAGGTCGATGAGCCTCTTTGGTGTCGTTGAGATGGAAGCAGTGGCGGTGGTCTTGGTTCGCTCAGCTTCAGTGTCAAGGTCTTGAGATATGCTTGCAAGTAGGGTCATATCTGCAGAAGTGTACTTTCTACTTCCAGCTGCTGTCCAGGTGGAGAAGGGCAAGATCGTCGCGTATACAAGTGTAGCACTTTTTCTTTCCATAGAGATAAGAAGCCTTATCTCCAAATAAACACTCGTTAACTGGCGAGAACGCTTGTTAAACTGGTGTTAACAAGCTGAACCCCAAATAAAACGTCTTATCTGGGGTTAACAAGCGGAACCCCATAATACGGTCCTTATTTTAGTTAAACAAAGCTTATCTCGAGATAAGAAAGGTGAACCCTAAATAACGGGCTATCCGGGGTTAACAAAGCTGAAACCCCAAATACGGTGCCTTATATAGGAGTTGGTTAACAAAGCTGAACACCAAATACCGGTCCTTATCTCTAGATGATAACAAGCTGAACACCCAAATAACCGGTCCTTATCTGGGTTACAAAGCTTATCTTGAGATAAGAAACCTTATCTAGGGATAAGGACCCTTATCTCCAAATTAACGCTCAGTTAACCTCAAGATAACAAAGCTGAACCCCAAATAACGATCCTTATCTGGGGTTAACAAAGCTGAACCCCAAAAATAACGGTCGTTTTGTGGGTTCAGCTTTTTTAATATCAGATAGGGCCCGTTATTTGGGGTAGGGTTCAGCATTGCTAACCCAAGATAAGGAGTGTTAACTCAAGCCTAAGGACCGTTATTTTGGATTCAGCTGTGTGATCTCTAGATAGCTGTGTACTCTATATAGGAACCGATTTGGGGTTCAGCTTTTTAACCCTAGATAAGGGCCGTTTATTTGGGGTTAGATTTTGTGTTACTCAAGATAGACACCGTTATAGGGTTCAGCTTTGCTAACCCGAGATAAGGATTGTTAACCCAGATAAGGTGCGTATTTGGGTTTCAGCCTTCATCTGGAGATAATGTGGGTGCCTTTATCTCGAGGATAAGAGGACCTTATCCGAGATAAGCTTTGTTAACCCCAGATAAGGGCAGTTTATTTGGGGTTCAGCTCTGCTATCTCGAAATAAGCTTTGTTTATGAGATAAGGGGACGGTTATTTGGGGTTCGCTTTGTTAACCTAGATAAGGCGCGTTATTGGGGTTCAGCTTTTGTTATCTCCCGTGAACGAAGCGTTATCTCCAGGTAACGGAGTGTATTTGAGATAAGGTATGAAGCACAAGTGTATCACCTTTCTTCTTTTATCCCTATATAAGGAAGCCTTATCTCCAAATAACACTCCCTTACCTGGAGATAACGCTTCGTAACTGGAGATAACAAAGCCGAACCCCAACGAACGCGTGCTTATCTAGGGTTAACACATCTGAACCCAAATAACGGTCCCCCCCTTATCTAGAGTAACAAGAGAACCCCAAATAACGGTCATATCTCTAGAATCTTAGATTAAAACAAAGCTGAACCCCAAATAAGGTCCGTATCTGGGGTTAACAAGCTTCTCTAGATAAGAACCTTATCTAGGGATTAAGGGCCCCTTATCTCCAATAACGCTCAGGAACTTTTTTTTTTTTTTTTTTTTTCAAATAAACAAAAGGAACCCCAAATAACGATAGTTATTTGGGTTCAGCTTGTTATCTCCGGATGGGCCCCGTTATTTGGGGTCAGCCTTGCTAACTCCAGCTAAGGAGTGTTAACGCAAGATAAGGACAGTTATTTTGGGTTCAGCTTTGTGATCTTGAGATAAAGCTTTGTTAACTCTATATAAGGACCCCCCCCGTTATTTGGTGTTCAGCTTCTTAACCCTAGATAAGGCCGTTATTGGGGGTTCAGAGTTGTTAACTCAAGATTAAGGACCGTTATTTAGGGTTCAGCTTTGCTAAACCCAGAAAGGAGTGTTAACTCCAGATAAGGTGTGTTAGTTGGGGTTCAGCTTTCTTATTGGAGATAAGGGGTGCCTTATTCGAATAAGAGACCTTATCCCGAGATAAGCTTTGTTAAACCCAGATAAGGGTCGTTATATGGGTTCAGCTCTGATATTAGAGATAAGCTTTGTTAAATTAAGATAAGGGGAGGTATTTGGGGTCAGCTTTTTAACCCTAGATAAGGCGCGTTATTGGGGTTCAGCTTTGTTATTCCAGTTAACGAAGTGTTATTTGGGAGATAAAGCTTCTGATCTAGGGCATAGGAAAAGTGATCACTTGTGATTCCATAGGCGTAGTAGCCAATTGTATAAATGTTGTTGACGGTAAACATCGCTGATTACAAGTACAGCACGGGAGCCAGTACAGAATACTTGTGGATTCCGTTCCACCGACGACGGCAGACGACTCTCTGCCCATCACTGGTCTTTGCACCATGTTCATATGACTTGTACAACGTTACGATCTGGGATGGTCCTGAGAAGCTTGAGTGTAATCCCTGGTGCCACGGTTGGCTAGCTGCAGTAAGGTCCACAGATGACGCTACCGTAGACGCTTTGCAAGCATAACAAAACCCATTGCTGGACAGACAGACTCGTGGATAGATCTCATTGCCGGGGACGGTACTCTTTTTTGGAGGGGGTGACGCTGTTTTATGTAAGGCTGTAAAGACAAACCATTTTCAACATCGTCGTCACCCAATGACCCCCCATATATATTTTTTTTTTAAATACCACAAAGACCCCATTATTTTGACAATCCTACCACTGTCGCCCAAAGACCCTATTTTGGGGGGAAACTTGAAAATTGTCACCCAGAAACCTCTATTTGTTTGAGAACAATTTAGCAAAAATTAACCCAAGACTCCATAGTAGAATAGAAGATGGGGAAGCTCTCTAATTAACAAAATCTTGGAAAATTAAGCATGTCAATGGGCACCACCTGACTAAACAACCCCAAAGACATTGACCTTAATAGACCTATGGGATGGCTTAATGTTAAAAAAAGCAAAAAATATTTTTGAAAAAAATTGTAAACCATTAAATGTTTGTACATTGTAAAAAGTATGCACCTCACAGAACATGCCTCTTTCAGCTTTTAAATAGTCTAAGTATTCAGGTTGGATCACTGATAGTGCATTTACAAGTACATCAGTTCGAAGGAATTCTACCAACATTGTCCCAAATTGAAGTATCGTCATAAAATACCTTCACCCTATTCAAACTTAATCAGGCCGGTACGCAGGAGCAATTCTACAAAAGGGGCGAAAGGTGCCTTTTTGCTGATTTGTTAATAAAAAGATCCAAAGGTTCGAGAAACTTGACAAGAATGTCCATTTTTGGCAATGAGGAAGAAAAGCCAAAAAGACATGGGGGTTATTCCACTTTTCAAAAAGAGTCCACTTTTTGAACTCCATGTACAGCGCCTTTTACGGATCGGAACTTATCTGAAGCGGTTTATACGCTTCCAAGGACAAAAAAAACAAATAAATAAACAAAGGACAAACAACTTAATATTTGTAAAAGAACATCGTTGGTTATGTTAGCTAACAAGGGACGGTGCTACATTCCTCGGGTGGCATAGATTTTAAAGTCCAACGTGTGGTGGACGTGTTCTCTATCCCCAGGATTTGCCGCCATAGCCAAAAGCTATTTATACGGTGTCAAATATTATAAAACTTATTTTGAGAAATTACAAATACTGGACTAGACATATTTACCACTTCTGAGTTGACCTTGACTATTTTTGTGTCTCCCCTAAACGAAAGGTCACAGAAAATTTTGACTGTACACTTTTTTAATCTCTTGGATCATATCGACAAGTTGCTATGTGTGAAATTATTGGAGCATTTTCAATTTGTAGCCCCTATGACCACCCAGAGACCATTACTGACCCCGAGCTGGAAATAGCTACTATCGAGGTTTCTAGCAGCCTCCTTTTGGTTATATCCCCAGGGGTCGCCTACACATGGTGCGTAACAAAATCATTTGTACCCATTCGTAGGGTAGTGAAAACCTTTCTGGCCCATGGACTATGTGGGCACGACATGTATTAATAATTCGCAGGTCAGGTACATTGGGACGCAAATGGATGGATCAATCGTCCTTCTTCAAATGATGAAAGATTGATAAAACATGGGCATAAAAGATGAAAATAACGTACGATACACTATAGTGTATTTACCCACAGGTATAAATGCGAAATATATGATAGATTTTACTCTGTAGTTGCACCAGAAATCTTGACATGCAATCTTAATTATGCCAAATATTACTAGAATATGTCAGGAATTATCGTCGGACCCTGGCGAAAATATAGCATCACGATCATGAAACCATTATCGCAATATTTCGCCATCGCCCGATTCGCAACACCTTAATGAAATGCCCTTTAACATGTCTTACTAAGAAAGTTGAGTCAGTCATTCTTCAACAGAAATTTTGCCTGGAAACCAGATAATTCAACCAGTCCTTGTTTCATAGGATAGATGTTCTATAAAACTTTTCCAGATCGCAATTACCGACACAAATTCTGATATTTTAACATGCTTTCTAAACAATTACCACGTTTTGTAAAAAATAAGGGTGAAGATGGGTTGTTCTTTTTTAACACTAACTGTATAACCATTGTTGAATACTGTTTTCTAAACACTTTGAACATGTTTCTAAACAAGGGTGAAGATGGCTCGTTCTTGCCTAGTTTCTTAATTATAAGCAACAAAAAATCTTGTAAACAAAAGTTACCGGTTTTCTAGTCAAAATTTAGAATAAGCTTACTTGTGGAGTGTTTCTTTAGAAAACAAATCATCTTAATTATGACCTGTAGATTAATGTTATCCACCAAAAAGTGGGCTTTCTTGTCTAAATTTCTTTAATGTTGAACCTTTTATGTGCGAGACCTCTGTGTAATACCCCTTGTATTTGGCTACGAAATTGCATAGTTGCGCGACGAGGTGGTGTGAAACTTAGGCGTATTTTATAGCAACTTTCCCCAGATCCCCTGATTTTGTTAATGGTAACGTAACTTCACAGCAATCCACACATCGGAGGGTGTGGATTGGGATAGCGGTACTCTATCTTGATTTGTTTATGAAGATTAGTAAGTTAGAGAGCCCTCTCCTCTATATGCCAATTCTCTATAGAGATCTGTATAAAAACTAGATTTACACCACAGCACAAACTAGTGATAAGGCCTTGCTGGACAAACAAAGCACTGCTGCATAACATTGGTCAAAGAATCACACCAACTTGTTAGACAGAGACTGCGCTCTCGAAGACCTTTCTCCGACACGCGCTAAACTCTCAAGTTCCCCATTCAGTTATCTTGCAGACATGGAATACTGCTGGCTAGATACTCTAAGACCAGACAACTCTCTATTACACCTAATGACAGAACTACCAACTGGCAGCAATCTCCCGCGCCAGGAATGGGTCACCTTAAACGGATTCGCACAGGAGTCGGTTGCTCAATAGCAATATGCACCGATGGGGGCCTGCTTTGCCATCGCCAGCGCCAATGTTGTTCTCCATCACACAGCGGATCACATTCTCAGTGAGTGACCTACGTTTCGTCCACCAGTGGATATAGAATTCCTCAAACCCCAACCAATCAACAGTGAGTTAATTGGCTCCAACGCTTACAACATAATAGTGCCTGCCTCATACACAAGAAGAAAGATTTTTTAAGACAAATCATATTTGCCCTTGAATTAAATTTGTGAAATTTACCACAGGATGCAGCCAGAATAGTGAAATAAATAATTTACATCCATGGTCAAAAACTGTGTCGCTGTGCGATATTTGTTGTTTATTCTGGTTTTCTTATAGTGCTGCGAAGTGGGGAGAAACAATTGTGAATTTTTGTTTAAAAAAGAGTGAAATTTGGAACAGTGTACATTGAACATGCTGATTATACTTCTAGATATGGGGCCAATCAAAATGCAGCCGTTTCTTTCAAAATGGTGGCCCATTTTCAAACTGGCTGCCATAGTAGGCATTTTCATGTATTAATAGATGCAAAAGTACAGTTCGAGCATGAAAAATTACTTAACTACGGTAGAGGATCGCTTGACACTTTTTGGATGTTCAAAATGGTTCGCCATTTTCAAATGGCGTCAAAATGCAGACATTTCAAAATAGCTGACTATTATATGGCAATTTCATGAAATAACTAGTCGCTAAGTGCTAGGTTAGTTTCCTTCACAAAATACTTCACTATCGTTAAAGGGGATAGTCGGGACCGTTTTGGAGTCGGGACTGATTTAAAATGGCCGTAATTTTCAAAATAACAGGAAACTGCAGCCAGATTAAAACAAATCTGCAATATTAGGTAAATCCATGAAATAAGTCGATTTTTCAAAGACGTCAATTTTCAAATTAATTCACTTAAGTGAAGAAAGAAATGCTGCGACAGTTTTGTATTTAGCCAATTCAAAATGGCCGCCCAAAATGGCAGCCATAATCTGTCAGATTGACTAAATAATTGGTTTAAGGATACCCATATGTTTCACTTAATAAATCAGGTGATTACAAATATCCTCACTGGTAACAGCCATTTTTCCTCATATTCGGCTGCAGGTGTAAGCGAATAGGCCAATGCACCTCATCGATATAAATACGGGCTTGATTGGAAGTTGTAAGTAATCTCTATTTCTTCCCTGGTAGTCTACACCCTCATAAAAGCCATTGCATAATGTTTTTTGTGCTGCAACATAGTCCCTGGTCCTACTATACCAGTGCATTTATCCCTCATTTAAGAACTTTAGAATAGATTAGATACTAATATACTAAGGTAGAGGGTGAGGGACATTAACATATAAACAACAAATGAAAGCGTATGAAGAAGCAATAGCACTAGTACTATGAGCTGAGACATGACCTAGAGTGCTACTGACCCCTAACCTGGATGACCTCCATGATCCTACCGGGTGTCTAAGCTGTACCTTTGGTAGCGTGGCGGTAATGGTGTTTGAGAGGGCACAAAAAAGTTGCTGAACAAGCGCTGATTTTCGAGTTCTCTTCCAGATACCATTTCCACGAAATCTAATATTTTGGACACCAAGTTTATTCTTCAGATCACAGAAGAAGAAATAAATTTAAATTGGAGGAATGGGCATATCGAAAAATTCACGCACTCATCTAGCGCCAAGAACCCAGGATTGAAGAAAAGAACAACATGATTGCACCGCCACTAGCAAGGCTTGGTATCCGCACAACGGATCCCGCACAGCGACAAAAAAAAGACGTTTTTCTAAGTCAAAAAGTCATTTCAAAGAAACCGCCAAACAACCAGCTCATAAAGCGTCTTTTCAAGAAGTTCAAAAAACTGCGGAAGATCACGTTCGGCGGGGGTCTTTTGAAAGACCATACCATTAAGGAAGGGACGTATCGCCGAACAATCGTTGACCCTCATGAATGGTTTGCATGGCAGACTTATAGTCTCTTACGGTAGCCTCCTGCAGACCTGCTCAAAATGACTTCCTTAGAAAGTAAGACACCTGGCCTAAGTGGTTCTACTAGGATGTACAGTACTTTAAGTATTTAAAAAAAGAAAAATTCAAAAAAAGGACCCAGAATGTTTAGCATACGTTTTAAGTGTCGAGGGGCTCGCTCCTCTGGCTGCCCAGAAGGCTGGAATCTTTAACGAAGCGACGCTCGATAAGGAGTGAGGGGCGAGGTCGTCTTAGACATTAATTACATCATCCCATACCTGAAAAAAGGCTCCTTGCTCTGAAACACTGGAGTGCTATAAAAAGGACCACATCTGCTGGAGTCAAGAGACCATCAGCCGACGTTGCTTTCCTAGCATGCTATATTTAGTGTATGTTTAGTAGTGAAAAGAAACTGAGCGGGCACCAGTAGAAGAAAACCGTCGCTCTTCCATGTCATGGAGTAGAGACCCTGAAATGAGCATAGCTTCAGGTAATGCTCTATCAAATCTGTGAATGAGGCTACTGAACTTGCCAGGTTTGTCACCACCATACGGTCAGTATCATTTACTCGGTGGAGCTCCTAGAGCGGGCTGGAAACACCCATACAGCTTAAGATCTACCTAAAATGGCCCTCAAATATAGAGCAATTAACGATCCACTCGCCAAAGACGATGGGAATGGGGGGTCGTATATGTGACTTCGGCCAAGAGAGACGAATTTAATATGAAACACATGATTAAGGGTCTTAGAAACTTCTACATCTTCCGAGTGATTTTTGCATTAAGTAACAACAATCTATATCGGATTAAGCGCAAGTAATATATCGGGGCGCCCACAATAGAGCTTTTTCACACGGAGAAGAATTTGTGATCGATCCATTTTTGCCATCGATTCGACCGTGTGAAGACTAGTCTACCGGTTCTGAATACTAGAGACGCAAGCACAATAACTCCTTAGTTACGAAGTAAGTTTTCCAAAGGAAGAATTTAATGAGCTGCTGTTCACAAAATACTTCTTCTGAGACTTTACGTCAGTGTTGTGGGTGAGACTTTTTAATAGCTTTTAATGTCTGAGGGAATGGCCAATCCTTTAAGGAATGACTTGTTCACATTGGTTGTTTGCCCACAGAAATAGCGTGTTTTCAGTTGTGAAATTTGAAGAGGACTCACCTGTAGAATAGGGAAATTCAACATGGCGAACAGTCTCTCCAGGCTTTGGCATTTGGGGGGCGGACGTTATTTGTAAGAAGCACAACAGCGATATGTGTCAGAGTTGGCCAAGTATCTAAGAATATGGTGGTGGTTTTGATTGAAAGTGCTTGCACTCATGGCGATCGATCACAAAAGTGGATTGATCACCGCTCAGTGTGACATGAAAATCAAGCCTTAATATCTACAGGAATCACATTTGTCAAGTTTCCAAACAGAACTCTGGTGCACCCTCTATCTTGGTAACATCAGGAGGACTCGTAGCGCATCTATCAATCCAGATTAGAGCTTGATTGCATTGTCTGGTGACTTTTACTGTCAAATCACAATATCCTTTGCATCAGAACCAGTTAAAGCGTGGATTAGGGAGAGCCATGGATGGTTGTAAAGTTTGTATATGGGTTTTATAAGTTATTGCTCTCTGACTGTCCTTGTGTTCCAGAGCAAAGTCACAAGTATGAACCAAATATCCAGCAGTCTTCTCAACAACATTAAAGCCATTTTTCATGCATATCTGAATATAAAAAATATGTTGAAAATGGGCTATTTTGAAATGGCCACCACAATGAAACAATCTGCAACTTAGGATGCGTATCTTTGTGGTCCCTGGACGTCACAAACATAGTATTGGCTTCAATTTGAGTTTCTATGTTGCTCAGAAGTCAAAGAATATAGAGCAAAATAGTTGAAAAAAATGGATGGCACATTTGAAAATTAAGATGGCTGAACACAAGGAAACAATCTGCACTTGGAAGACTATATTGTGTTCTTGTGCATCACATAAACATGGGTATTGGCACCAATTTGAGTTTCTATTTGCTCAAAGTCCGATATAAAATCAAAATATGTGAAATGGGGGGGCCCATTTTGAAATCCAGATGGAAACCATAATGGAAAGTGATAATAACTGGTAACAAATGATTTCGATATTTGGCACCTTTTCTAACATTTTAAGACCAAAATTCCAATTGTGGACAAAAAAGCCACTAAATGACACCACAGATTCCATACTAAGCTAACACACCTTGGCTCTTTGTAGGTAAAAAAAACAAACCACTACTTTGCAAATGTTAAATGTGGCCCCCATAATGGGTTTACTTTGTCATAGTGGGCCCCACCATAGAATTATAATTTATCAGCCTAAGTAGCAAATTGATCAATTTTGGTAATGGGAAAAAGTATTGTGTATTTTTAAAAGTTCAATAGTATATAGCCAATCCTTTGGCACAAGGTATGAATGGCACCTGAAATAACTCACTTATGATATTTTGGCAATTTGGCAGCCCATTTTGGAATAGGAAGCCATCTTGAATATTGTTTTTAGTTTTGTAAACATATTGTGGGATAATTAGGCTTATTATAATTTAATAAGTGTGATATAAAGCATAATAAGAATCCAAGGGGAAATAGATGGAAAATAGGCTAATTTTACACAGATGGCCCGGCCATTTTGAATTTGGCCCAGCCATATAGTTAAAAACATTTTTTGGCCCCATCAGAAATATTCGCATAAAAAAATCTACCTTTATGTGCCAATTTTCAGGCTTTTAACACAAAATGCACACTACTTCCAATAGCCTTCACTCATCTGCCAGGAACTCTTATAATAAATGACTTTCAAACAGCTTGCGAAAAATTTTTGATGGGAATCGGACCTTTCCTCGATAAACCAAAAATTGTCATTATAGAGTATTTAACTACACATATCTTACAAAGGATGGTATTCTAATATAAAATAGTGGGGAAATAGTTCCCTGCTTGTCTAGATAGATCTAAACATGGACAAGTTCACGCGATGAGAATCGGCTATTCCTGGTCCCTGGCAAAAATAGATCTTGTCCAGGCCATAATGCATACGACACCCCGCTCATTACAACACTGCACTACCAAGTTGAATCAATTCCCAATGTACCTTGCATGATAAAGGTGCCTGTTCCGATTCATACCTGTGTGGTCTCTACTTGATGACAGCCTGGCACTGCACCCATACACCCCATCAAATATCGTGCGAAACAAATGGATTTTTAAAAAGGGCTCCAAATTTCAGCACGACAAGTCTGTAGAAATATCGATACTACTTCTGGGTAGATAGGAGGTTCACCAAAAGATGATCGGAACAACACATTAAAGGAGACCCGTTAAACAAAAAATATTAAACAATATACACTATAAAATTAATTATTGAACACATTTTCGGGTGGGTTTTCATAGAAAAACAGAATAATGTTCCATACCAATCGAATTACTTTAAAACCAATAGTCTGCTGACCATGTGCAACTATCTAAAAATCACCGCTTGTGCATAACATGTTATGCGATACAAGGTCGGCACTTTTGCATAATACATGCCATAGGATATACACCTTATGAAAGCATCGCACGTGAAGGTGCATGACGCTACTGTGCCATCCGTTATGTTTCACAAAATTACATATCCAATCATCACTATTAGACGCGACATTTCAAGTAGCGTGCTGATGGTGAAACAAAATGTTCAATTCATTTTATGGTTAATATTCTGTTTTCCCATGAACACCACTCCATATTTGTTCAATAATGTTTTTATAGATATATTTATAGTTATTCTTGGTACAGTTCTCCTTTAAGGAAACTTTCATTGAGGGACAGGTGATGCATATTGTAGTGGTCCAGGGACATTCATAAATAATAACATTACCAGGAAAATGAAAAAAACCAGGTACCTTTAATATATCCAAATGACAGGTTTGAATGTATAACACTGATGAAGAGTTAGTAATGTCATTATACAATTTATAGGATTTTATAATTTTAAGTACTAAGTATAAGTTCCTGTATAATATTTTGTCTAAAAGTCTATTGTGTTGTATATTACTTGATCCTCGCGTTAATTGATTGAGTTTTCGCATCGTCATAGATACTGCAAATCATGCATATAACGGCCCTATGTGAGCCGCTAAGACTGAAATTAGTGCTGGTTTGCTTGGGTATCCACACTATAAAACACGTCCTCTGTGGCCCAGTGGTAATCCTCACGCCTAGATAGTTAGTTTAGAGACTCTTGTGGTATTTCGGCTTTATTTATTTCAATGCTCGCTTGTTTTCTAAATTATCTACTTTGGTAGACATTGAACTGAATACGGTGACACGTTTCAGGAATTGAAGTATTGGCCAGTGAGATTTCTTCTGAAATATTTACTGATGTAGTTCTGATTCGGACTATTGCCAGCTATGGCTTTTACTTTGGATGCCATCTGAATTATCTCTGTAAAAGCCAAGGCAAGAGCTGGCGCAATGCATTTTTATGATTATGTTGTTAAAATACATCCCAATTAAATTTGAGATAGACAAGTGAGTTCCCACTAAAAAAAATGCGAGTTTGACAACAAGCTTGTGGAACACTACATATAGTCTAGCAGATTAATGGGTTCCATGCCACCCCCTAAACTAAAATTCTTACACTGATTTTAAGAATTTCTATGACATCTACTTAAAAGAATTTTTTGATGTTACCAAAAAAT
>JAMKCH010007717.1:0-43582 GCA_023653785.1 Ophioderma brevispina | reverse complement strand
GACAAACAAGGCAGAATTCAAAGACGAAAAACACATGCCAATTGAGTGTTTTTAATTATGGTATTTTTTTTAAATGCAATACAAGAACTTTATTCACAGAATTTTTTTGAAAAGTTAAAGAATGCAATTAAAACGCTTGATCGGCTTTAAATGATTTGAAACAAATATTGAGAAGAATATAAGTGTAAGTACAGTGTATAGAGCACCTACTTCAAGAGATGAGTTTATTATTTTAATTTTTTTGAAAACTGACAGTCGTGAAAATAAAGGAATTTATATAACGGTGACTTTAATATATCTATTCTAAAAGAAGATATACTAATCATGACTATTGAAGAAACCTTGATCACGACATTCTGGAAAAATTACTGACCTGTTATCAAGCTGTCATTTTGATCCAAGCTCTTGGATTCTTGCCAGAATATTGACTTTCTTCACGAACAACTCTACTCGCGATGTTCAATCGCCCACGCATGCAAACCCAGCATTGGGAAAAGGCTTGCTTAACATGGTTGTAACGATCAGAATGGACATTCCCATGGCCATGGATCAAGGTAGCGTTGTTACTCTTTTCTCCGTGATCTGTCTGCTGCTTTTGATACTGTGGATCACTGTTAAATCGTTCTAAAACCACTGGGTTTTGATGGGACTGTCATGAAATGGTTGTATGTTATTATCAAACAGTCCACAAAGTGTAATATTCTTGACAACTTTCCTCCATTCAACAGCTTGACTCGGTGTGTACCACAAGGAAGTGTAATGGGTCCGTGCTTTTTCAATATTATCAGCATTCTTGGTGAATCATCAAAAATATAACTCCATTACTCTTTAACGTGATGAAGCACAGATTTATAGATTCATTTAATCCAACTCAAGTTGAAGCGAATTGCTCTGCAACAAAATAGAATAGAATTATGTATTTCTGAAAATCGCCTGCTGGAGTCTACAATTTCTCAAGTTAAATGAGAAAAGACAGAAGTCGTCATTATCAACATAGTGCAAAAAACTCGCCATTCCTCATCTTCAAATAGGGCCGAAGTGCACATATTCGTCTAGCAGAGGAAGTCCGCAAACTCGGCACTATCATTAATGCAGACATGTTTTAAAGACCATATTTCTTAGATCACCAAATCTTTGGCTTTCTGACATATAGAAAAACATTGGACTTATTCGGGAAATCTCGCACAATGATGCCACTGAACAACTTGTGCATGCATTCGTTTTACTTCACATCTTGATATAGGAGAAAAGAGGAAATTCTCTCTGTTTGGACTTCCAGGACCGTAGGATCCAAACCGACCTCAGGCGCTTACACCATATTGCTCCCTCGGATTGTTACCCGCACTATAAAACCAAGGTATAGCATATTCACCTGCTTAAAAGACCTCCACTGGTTACCTATTCATCACAGGATTGTCTTTAAATAATGTTTAGTTGATCGCTCACCAATGACGTGGCTCCTTCTACACCTCAATCTTCTGCCATTAAAACCAACTCGTGATTTCGATCTACAAACCGGTTTGTTTTGTAGAAGTAATAATGTCCGGCGTCACTCATAGTCAGTGAACAATGGGGACAATAGGGCAATCGATTCAGTTGGATCTTCACGTAATATTAGTTTCACGCTTATCCGTTATCGTTATGGGAGCCCCGGACTATGGCTCCCGCGGACCTATATCTGCTTTCCACACCCGGTCTCTACTCTTGTAACCAGGACCGTGAGATCATAGGGGAATCGATCCTTATTATGTTGCTCCGTCTTTAGAATCGACTTCCAGACCTTATTAAACCAGTTTCCTCACTGATTCTTTTTAAATCCATGCTTAAGATATTCATCATGAGTTCTGACTCTATAATGATTTTGACTTTTTATACTTTTGTTCATTTCAGTAGGACTACCGTGAAAAATCGTAAAAACCGAGCTTTGTCATTTAACCGCACGCACTGCTCAACATTTTTAATTGTTTCTGTCGTGTCCAGTGATGGTGATCATGACAAACCTATAATTTCTTCATTCGGGTTTATTATGTTTGTTAGTAGATGCTTGTTCTTGTTTTGGTTGTGCATGAGTGTCGCTGCGCAAGGCATCTTGTTTTTATGGCTACACGGTGTGTGTGAAAAGTAATCATAGTCCGGCAGGTATCATAGTCCGGGCTCCATAGACGACAACGGAATAAAGCGTGAAACTAATGTTGCGTGAAGAGTCAACTGAATCGATTGTCCTATTGTTCACCATTGTTCCCGGACTGTGAGCCCGGAGGACCATATCTCCTGCCACACCGGCGCACAATAAGTTTACATTATTATTATGACTATTAGCACCAATAATAAATTGCATAAATATTACGTGCAAAGTAGTGCAAACGAAAAACGTTTGCAAACATTTAAAACATACAGGAATAAGTTAAACAATTTTATTCGTAACTCAAAACGTGAGTACTATTATAACAAATTTCAGTCTTTGCGGAACAATATATGCAAAAATCCTGGAAAACAATCAATGCCAGTATTGGACGTAATCAAAACACAGCGCAACAAACTAAATTTAAGATGGACACGGATAAAACAATAACTGACCCGAAATGCATATCAACTGAATTCAATACATTCAATTCAATTCAATTTTTTAATATTGGACCCAAACTGGCCACAAAAATCCAACACTCTGACGAAGACGGCTTTGATTATTTTGGTGATCCAATATCGAAATGTGCTTACTTGCCTCCAATTGTGGAAGAGCATATCATCAAAATTGTCAGTAAATTCAATCCAAACAAGAGACCTGGTCATGATGGCATTGGAAATATTATAATTGCTAAGGAAGCAATTAAGGAAATAGCAAACCTCTTACCGTGGTATTTAACACTTCCACGTCAACAGACAACAGGTATAATACCTCAAATAAAATACTTCAAATTGCAAAAGTAGTGCAAATTCATAGGAAAGAGGCCCATGATGTGTTCTCTAATTATTGTCCTGTCTACGTCTCCGCACTACCTATAGTTTCTCTAAAAAAACTAGAAGATTTGTTTTCAACAAATGTATGTTTCACATTGATAAAATAATATACTCAATAAGAAACTTATAGATGGCGATTGTTGAACTGGTGGATTAAAGTTTGTTAATCAGTAGAGCAATTAACATACATTGAGTATCTTTTTAGATTTATCGAAGGCTTGGATCTATGATCACGATATTACTGTACAAATTAGAACATTATGGCTTCAGAGGTTCTTTTTTTAATGGAGGAAAAATGTATTTAGACAAAAGAAAGCAGTATGTTTCATATCAGTACGCCAAATACGATTTTAAACGAATTTTGTGGAGTCTCGCAGGGATCCATCCTAGGTCCTTTTGTTATTTCATACTTTATGCGAATGATATAGTACCGCGAATTGTTACATTTTATGCTATATTTGATGGATTACACTCAATTTTGTATTCTCACCAGAACTTGATATCTAAAATAGACCTGAAAATATAAGAACTCGAAGCCGTTCAATATCTGGTTTAAGGCCAAACAATTATCCGCCATGGCCAGTCAAAAGAAAATTATGATATTAGGAATTCCCCACCGTACGTACATTTGACGATGCTAATAAGGCTAATGATATATACTTACAAGCTAAGGTGGAATCCCAAGTACATTCTTTTTCAAGGTCAATAATTTGGATTTATTTAAAATTGAGCTGGGCAATTAAGCCTTTTCTTTGCCTTCAAATTTGGTAAAAATCGGACATTATGCGCAAGTTGTGATTATTTTGTTCGTCAAAGTCAGCGGCAAAGTTATAAATATCTTAATGTATTTCCTTTATTTTTAATTCTTTTGTATTGTATTGTTTGGTGTTGATATTTTGGGGTAACATTTTAGCTTAATATGATGTCTGTAATAATTCTTTTATTTATTGTATTTAATATGCTAAATACTTTTTAACTAAATTGTAATCTTCATTTGATGATAATTTGACTTTATAAACTTAAAGAGACATGAGGACATTTCCAGAAAGAAGCGCCCCCCATTTTTTTAACCCTGGTTTTTTGCATATTTGGAATGCTTACCAATGTATTCAAATACTCCTTAAGTGGATAAGCCGAATACGCCGTCTTTATGTAATAAGATGATGATTTAGTAATTTCTGTCGTGCACGGCAGAAATTCAAAGCTTCGTTTTCTAAAGTTCAAAACAAGGTTTTGCGGTTTTCCTTTGTACTTTTTTGTTCAATAAACTTTGGAAACGTTCTCGGTAGGTGGTCTACGATCAATCCAGTGCAATTTGAGAGAAATTTGTATCCTAAACAAATCTCCTCACGGGGCATAATCAGTAAAGAAAATGACCAAAATCCACCCTATATTCAAAAGTGAGGTATAACACAATTGACAATTGAAGAAAATCGTGTACTTTAAAATGCTTTTTATTCCATTAAATAGGATATTCGGTTCCTACTTTATGGCACCGTAAAGCAGAAGACGTAATGCAAAGATTGCTAAAAAGGTGTTGTTTCCTATGCTTTTACATGCAAATATTTGTTCAGTCTGCTATATTTAACGAAATTAATTAAAAATTTAATATGAGGTAAAGTTAAACATTCTTTGTTGAAACTGGTCCAATAATTATTTTCGTATATTTCCTATTTATTCTATTGTTTTCTCGCCCTGCTATTCTTAACATTTATGATTCAAAAATTAATTTCAGGTCACCAAAGGCAATAATTTAAATAAAACTTGTGTTGCTAATTAGGATAATCAATATTATAACTAAAAGTGATAGAATAATTAAATTTGTTACTTGTTTTTAATGGAAAGTGCATTCGATGAAACATAATGTTTAACATATTTATTTCGAAATGTCTAATTGGCGTAACATGATGCAGCTCAACGATCGTATCTCCATAACGAAAGATGCAAATTGCACCAAATTTGGCACAAATAATGTTTATTACATGTTCTATAAAACCATAAAGCCATTTTTTGGAGATCTTGTTAACTTTTTAAATTATATCCCACTGTTTACCGTTGGAGCCGGACTCTGAGTACGGCGGACTATAATTACTTCTAAACCTGAAAGTAAAATTACATTAAACAATTTGGTTAACAATCTGGGAATTTTGTGTTTACGGTAAATTAAAAGTTCATTTAAAACATTATCCAAACCAGCTGCCTTATTGTGTTTAAGTTTGTCAATGCTGTTAATTAAAGGCTGACTCAGAGATTTCCCGGAACGGCGGAGAGGGCGCCCTACATTTTTAAACAAATTGTGTTTTTGCATCTACACAATGCTTGTCCATTACTAATCACTGTGTGAAATAGCTACTCTCAACTCAAAGTCCTTCATTTAGAAATCTCAACTTTGTTATAAATTTCCGGCTCCGGATTTTTGTTATAGGCCGCACACTACCCTATGGCACTGTTAGCTAGTCCTACAAATAATGTCAGTTTCTGCATGGAAACAAAAATCCGATACATCTCCACTTTGGAATGGGCAATATTAGGTACAATACTTAAAGTGGCAACGGGAGAATTTTGAGGCACCCTATATTGTGTCTAGGCGATTAGTGATTTCATATAGGATAAGCCCAATAGATTTCTTACCACTTGTTTTTGGTTACAGAAATGTCGTGATAAGTTAAACCAAATGCTTTTAATTTCCTTAATTTCCAATATAAAACATAGACTGAAGTTAGTATTTGCCTCCGATACGAATTAGCAATGCACAGTTTTGTACCAAAGAATAGTTGTTTCAGGCTTAATCCTTTCCGCATGGGGACATTTCTGATATAAAGCTTTACTTTATATTAGATTTTTCACATTTTTAGGGACACTGTTATGTTAAATCTCTCGTTGCACCTTTTACGTTCTAGTTGACTCTTTTTACTAAATACCACAGAAAAATCCTATTTCAAACAACTCTGAGTCAGCCTTTAATCAGATTCTTTAAAGACTCAAAATTAATGAATTTGTTCAGATTCCTTGTCAGTTTGAAGGAGTATTACACAGTTTTTACAATGTGCATTATTAGTGATTATTTTTAAAAGTTCCTTAAAAGGTTATGGCCTAGTGAGCACTCAAATCAACTGAGAATTTTGATTGACTAGGGATCTTTTTAAGACTTGGTAGAATCAACAAGTTTGTTACAACAACTTATTTTATTATAACTTTTTCTAGCCCTAGCTGTTTAATATTATATTTCCTCAAGTTAGTTTGCGAGCTATCGTGCCATCTAACCTTAGCACTATCAACTGTTTTTAGCACCACTGCCTTTTCTATTAAACAATTTCCTAGAACTTTTATCTTTATTCGTATTTTAATTTGCGGTTAAAGTTATTTTTTATTAGTACGATTACCAAAACACTACAACGTCGGCCATTTTTATTCCTTTATTTTTTTCAAACATACAATTATTTGCTGGTCAGTAAATCTAATTTTTACAGCAAAATAGCTCAAATTGGTCAATTATGATTTCCTTTTTAAAAGAAGATCATGTCAGCCTGTTCAGTGTCAAGTAAGCCCTATCAGAATATACATTCTCAGCCACAGAAAAACTTTGGAATTCTGAAATGGAATTTCTCTGACCCCATCAATTACTAATCGATAAATCGCTCCATCGCCGTTGCTACGAACGCATTATTTCCGAAATCTAACGCTGATTCAATGCTCGAAACCCTAAAATTTCAGATACTGAAATTAAAATAACATTTTGCAACCATACTTAATCTTTCACTTTATATTATATGTTAAAATAATGTAACTAGAAATGGATAAAAAAGCATCATCTCGTCTTCATGTGGATTCATATTTTTTGTCCAGTTGATTATGGGGATACAATATCATCAAATGGACGTTCTTGTTGATTGACTTTTCGTACCGTCCTGACGTGTAATTTCGGAGCAGATAGCATCAGTGCGGGCAGAATCTGTGCGACAGTTCGTGTAAGTTGACAGAAACTTCTGCTTTAAGAGTTGTGCTGTCCTATTTTTTTAAAGCTAGAGGCGGAACAACATCAGTCCTTACAGGAACTGCTGATTAACAGATTCCAATCACTTTATTACCATTATGATTAAATGGCATTTTATTTCCCGATCTCTGATTTAGTAAAGTCCTAGACTTTCAGTTAAGAAGTTCGGCAAGCCTCAACCCGTCGCATTTTTTGTGGGAGTCGCCAGCTATAGCTGGCAGGACCACTTGGCAATCGGTTGTGCGTGTCTATGTTAGGTTGTATGTATGGTGTGTGTGTGTATATTGTGTGTCCACTAAATTGTTAATTCTTTTTTTTAAATTGACCTCAATTGAAAAGTTTGAACTCCCAATAGACCTTATCGTAGATAGAAACCGCAAAGGAACATGGGTGGCCGACAAAAGGGGCAGAGCCACAACTGCACACCATCGATGATCCTCATTTGTTTCCAATGCACTGTCATAAGGCATCACTGCAAACGAGTAGAAGCAAAACTATCGAGGATTGTTTTTCAATATGTTAAGTAATGAATGAAGAAATGTCCTAACCAGGTTGTTGTCTATGAATTATATTACAAGTAAGCTTTGTTTTTATGAAGCCTCCAAGGTACGACAAATTATCCCCTCAAATACAGAAATTTCAACACTTTCGTCAGCTGCTAATCTCAAGAATCTTGGCAGACCCGCCACCAATGGAGTTGACTACCTATAACCCAAATTCTCCCAGTTTACACCCGAGTTTACATAACTCACAATTTCTTCATTACCTTATAATAAGCAGCCGACTATTAATCCCCAGTATGATTAGCAATTTCACAATTTTGATATTTGAGTTTCTTAGTTACATTATTATTTAAGAAAGAGACTTTTGTGGAAACGACGCATCTGAGATCACGGACACGGAGGCAACTTTTGCCATTGATTGCCGTCTTGAATCACTGTTGACGGCAAACGACGCCCACACCCGCGCCGCGAACACGAGCTCACACGGAAAACTCTGTAGACTTCTATCAACCTACCTGCATTTTCCATGAACTGTAATTTCTACGAATTCCCCATAATACTAACTATTTGTTAAGTTAGGCCTACATCAAGTTTGTACAAATTCCTTTAAAGTTTGTCTCTTGCCTAAGTTCAAATAGTGTACATTGACGAATGGATTCTACCATAAGTGCAGTGCTCCAGGTAGCCGGGCGTAGATGCCGCGATTGGAAGTCGGCCGCCGCAACATATTTGCGTTCGGTGGATTGATCATGTCTTAAAAGCTAGGTTATGACAAACATACACCATTACAACTAAATCTATGTAGGAAAAATATAAACTTTCATGTTTTACAATTCAAACGTGTCCATAGTTAGCTGAAATATTTAAAAATAATTGTGAATTGATTAACACAACGACGGAACGGATCAAGGAAGGGGCTTAGCTGCACTAGCAGCAGGGCAGATCACGCTCATGTCATCAAAATAAATGTCCTCTTATGCCCCAAAACAGTCGCTATTTATTTGTAACTTGGTAATTTTTTACACAGATAAAGGTGTAATACATCATGCAGCTTTTAGATGCTTTTTGCTGATTTTTGTTTAATACCAGACTCCACATTTTGAAAGTTTTTTTTGAGTCCCATCGCCAATAGGCAGTACATGTTTTTTACAGTTACATCCGGGAATCCAGCTTGTGTTTGCCCCTTTTTCGATCCCATCATGCTTTTTGGCCCTTTTCGATCCCATCATATTTTTGCTAATCTACGATAAGGTCTATTGGAACTCAATCTTCTGTGATAGGTGCACCATGGGATCCTTATATGTTGATGAGGTCAAAGGTTCATGTTAAAGGTTCAAGGTCCATTTGAAAGGTCAAAGGTCATGTTAAATGTCAAAGGTCGTTGAAAGGTCAGTCATGTTGAAGGCAAAGGTCATGTTGAAAGGTCGGCATTTGAAAGTTCAAAGTCAGTTGAACTGTCAAAGGTCAGTTGAAAAGGTCAAAGGTCATGTGAAGGTCAAGTGAAACTGGCTAAAAATGTTAAATTGGAACCAAACTTGTGTCATAGGTGTACCATGCGATACTTCATATGTTGAGGAGGTCAAGGTCTTGTGCCAGGGTCAACGGTCATGGGCAGCCCACAGCTTATAGTCTTTGTATAGGAGCGCTAAAGCCGAGAACCGTGAAATTCTAGTTTCATTTTGGTCTTTCCTTGCGACGGTTCGGCCTAAAGTGTAATCTGGAATTGGGAGTGCAATCCCTGTACCATTTCAATGGCACGTCCGCGCCTGTTTCTCGGGGGGGGGGGGGCGGTGTTGTATCTCACATTTTCCGAAACCATTTTACCTATATGCACATGAACACTACGTACTACTCTCCCGCGTAAGCCAATGTTCTTCAGCTGATTTTGTATTCATTTTCTAATCCAAATCCATGGATAAAATTTGCATCGTTCAGCCACTAAAATCCGTCGTGTATAAGGACAAGTTCGTCGCTACTGCGTATCCCTCATTACAGTCGCTATAGGAAATACTGGCCTCCCACTTTGGATCCGGGTTCTGGCCTAACCTACGTGTCAGTCTAATACACGTAAAAGGTCCACTCAGCATGAACCATTATATGATTCGACTGAGAGCACTAGGTTAGGCACGCATTACCTAAATCAACCCTAAATATACGAGTCAAATCGACCATTCCTTTAATCGGAATGACTGTTCGTTTTTTTGGACCGCTCTATTTTAGGTTTTGCAGAAGAGTTACAGATAAAAGACCTCAGGTATAGTGTGTGCCTTGTTTTACGAGCGAGATGAGAAATGAACAATATGTTTGCTCGAATATTTGTGACCTTTCTTCGAGCTCTATTCTTTACACTGCTACAGGTTATTGTCAACGGAAGTGCTTCTACCATGATGCGAGGATATGGTCCACACTCTGGTTGTAGCCCTCGGTCAACAACTTTGAGATGTGGGCATTAGTATTCAACACAATACCCCAAAGCTAACGTGGACAATGGGTGAAGGAAGGACACACAAATTTAAGAAATTTTCTTACAATAGAATTGCTCCACTTACCCGTATCACAGGGACGAATCACGCTTGTTACCAAAGTTTCTACTCGGTTATGAACGATCCCTTACTGCCAAGAAAAATCGCGAAATTTTTAATCCCGGTGTCAGCTATTCACATCGGTTCACATGTCTTGTTTACCAAAAATGGTGGCGTATTACATGCTTTGACAGCTGCAGCGACCTTCGGTTAAGTTCGGGACTGACATCGGTAATTTCCCGAACATTCAGTCACATCATTGTAATCTCTTCCCAACACCAATCAGTGTGTGTGCGGTGTGTAACACATAAGCTTGCGCCGGTATGGCAAGAGAGACTCGTTTCATGGTCTTCGATGGCATATCCCCAACCAAAATCATAGCACGTGTTTGATCATCGGACAAATCTTCACTTAAGTACGCACGTTTTCCAAATTTTTAACGCTATTTTTTCCGATATGCAATTGATCTAAAATAAATATAGTGGGACACATGGATGGCTGATAGTCTACTACTACATGTGGATGCAGTCTTGAAACGGAAGTGCCGCCGATCATGGGACTTTGCAATAACCCAAATTTGAGTGTCATTGTTTCAGCAGGCTGGCATAGCTTTCGTAAGTACCATAGCTTTCGACCACTAGATGCGAGTACCCCCAATAAAATGTTCATCACGGTGGAAGTTTCCTCTTTACGAGTCCTTAAGTCTACTCAAAATAAGACATGAAGAACAAGAAGTGAAGTCAGTCAAGCCCTCTTTTCAATTTTTTCTGTTATAGATAAATTTTTCAACAGATTTGAAATTTCCCTCTTGAGAATTTTGCTTAGAAGAGTGAAATACTCTTGAGGAATTGTGATGAATAGGCATTTGGGTTTTGTTATGCCTATACTTATATTGTGTGTCATTATTGGATGATGCATTCCACTAATTTTGAGTACTACGATAAATTATTGGGACTAGCCCATCATGACATATATACTACTAGGCAACAAATCCCATGTTTTTATTCTCCTTCTTATTTGATGTTATCACCAAAATGGACTTTCCCGATTCAACTAATATAGAATGATGCATGTTTTGCATCTACCCCGCTACTGGCAGCTTGATTGAATAAGAATCGATATAGATGTTTAAAAAAAAATCAGTGTTTCAGTGGTATGTTTCATGTTATGATTAATGTGTCATATTCATGGTGCCATAGGTAACTTAACTGTGTGCTACTTTAAATACGGACAGAAAACAACTTACATATTTCTAGACTAGATTACAGGCTGTTTTCAAAAATATTAACACCTTGGGACAAAGGCATTTTTTGATAAAAATATAAAGAAAAGTATGCATGGGTCTTTGTTATTAAGTGAAAAATTGATATCTTTTTGAAAAGTACTTGCCTATGTCCCACAACCTTTGTAATAAAATTTCGTCCACCATCACTTATTTCCTCGTATCACATCATGAAAAATAGTCATGCTTCCATCAAAAGTGTCCTTTCTGAAAAAAATGCATATTTTTGGTCTAAATTAAAAATCTGAACACTTGATGCAGGTTGTGACAATTAGCGACCTGGGTCCTAGTGACCCTGATGAATCATAAGGTACAGAATAAACTGCATAATTCTGGAGTTTATCCTGTACAAGTTTCCCCCCCCCCCCCGATGAATTCCAGGGTCGCTAATTGTCACAACCCGGATGCCAATCAAAATTTTCACAATTTTGTATTTTGACCCTATGACAACATATTTTTTCATCAAAAACACATGAAAGACTGGAGTCAAAACTGAACACTTATTGTTCACCCCACTGAGACTGAAGAATCATTTGATACACACACTCTGTTCCATCCCATAGTGACTTTTTAAGGATAAGTTTGCTTGGCCATGGCCACGCAGTGTATAGCTTGTTTGCACAAGTTGTAAGATTGCAATGTTGAGATCATGACAATGTTTTGATGAATCAGGATTTTCACTGATTTTGATCTGCTAATGCAGTCCAGAGGTCATTCTTCAACACAACAATGGACCCCTGTGTGTAATTACGAATGCTGTTTTTGCAATTTAGCTTTGTTTCTCTGGCATTAGTGTCAATGTATGCACCATTTTGAGTAGGATTCGGCATCAGTTCAATGAAGCCATGCACACTTAGTATGTAACAGAGTGCCTGCCCCAACCCTGGTGGACCAACTGCCCACACGGACTACAGAAACAGAAGCAGTTACATTGCCCATTGCAAAAAAGCTCAGGAGCCTGGCCACCTTCTCCCTGAAACAAGAGCTGGAACCAGAGATGGTGTACACTAGAGATTACCTTCTATGCAGCCATTTGCCAAGCATGTACTGGGCCTGTTAAAGTGACAGGAGGATACAAATTTCTCTAAAATTTCACAGGATCGATTGTAGACCAGCTACCAAGAACGTTCCTAAGGTTTATGGGACAAACAAGTACAAAAGAAAACAGCAAACCTTGTTTTGAACTTGTCTGACTATCGTAATTGTCCCCATAGAACACTGTGCTTTAACTTTCTGTCGTGCACGACAGAAAGTACTAAATCATCATATTGTTACATAAAGACGGCGTATTCGGCTTATTCACTTCAGGTGCGATCTAATACATTGGAAAGCATTCCAAATATGCAAAAAACCCGGGTTCGAAAAAAATTGGGGGCGCTTCTTTCTGGAAATCTCCTCATGTCTCTTTAAAGAGCTTGAAGCCAAACCAGTTCCTAAAAGTTTGGACAACCAATGTTTGGAGAGACCAGTGGCAATTGTGGCATGAGTCATCCACATTACTGCAGCACAATATCAGTGATCCATCAGGCTTTGACATACGCAGGCATGTGTGGACAAAGTTGATCTGCCTGTGTAGTGTTGTCGGACACTTAGGCCAGTCTGTTCAGATGGGGTTTGGTCGAAAGTCCAGCCTGTGAGTGTGGTGCAGAAGAGCAGACAGCTGATCAAATCATCACAGCCTGACCCCTTCACAAGCCACCAAATGGAATGTCAGGTCTGATTGAAGTTGATGGCACTGCCAAGGAATGGCTGATTCAAAGCAGTTTTGAATTATTTGTCCATTGACATATGAAAGAAGAATGACTGCAGTCAGACCATGTGATATGGCCGAAGTTTTTGTAAACAATTCATTTAAGAAACTGACCATGTCATATTGAAAATTTGCCTTTTACTTCTTTGGCAATAAGGGGTCGTTCATAAATTAAATGGCACTGAGGTTAGAAGCTATTATTAATACCAGTGGTGCAGGTAACATAGATGTCATATGTGACCTGCTTCCACGAAACCCAGATAAAGTCAGAAATTTTTTGTTTTGAGATATTTACAGATTTGAAATGCTGATAAAACAAGTTTGTAGACTCAAGTTAATAGGTAGATTGTCGAAATTAACCATTCCTCTTCTATTTGTTTATGTACCATACATAATTTTAACATTGCAGTAGTGTAATTTTTATGCAGGTAAAATGTTACAGACAACTGAATAAAGATACAAATGCAGCGGACAACTGTATAGTCATCATGTAAGTCCGATATTTCCACCGCAATTCCAAATACTTCCGTCCACCCAAATACTTCCGTCCAACACATCCGTCCAAAATGGCATCTTTGGAGCTTTATAAGGTGGCAGCATTGGAAAAGATCAAGAATTTAGAGCAAGGACTAGCCAAGGAGCTGACAGATCTGCAGAATGATATTGAAGAGAATGAGATGCTAGGAGGCAGTCCTCGGGTAGCAAGGTAATTAGAAATAATCTCTATTCCCTTGGCACAGTTCAGTACCTTCCATTCACCAGTGTATTTAGAAAATACAAACCCTGGTTTTTGGGTATGATATATGATACCCAGATCACACAAGGTCAGTTCATGTCAATGTATGTACAAGTACAACCCACTGAACTGTGTCCTTGGTGGATGAGCAACTTGTAACTCATAGTGATGGTATCAAGGCAGGGATTGGTTGATGGGGGAGGCACTGACATAGGAAAAGAGGTATGGGTATATACAGCCCTCTATAGGGGCTGACCCGATTTAATTTTTCATCTAAATGGTCTTCACCCCAAAACCCCTCTGTAAAGTTTGGCTGAGGCTATATCAGCAATTGGACCTTGGACCTTTAAGATCCCCCCCCCCCGTTTCGTACCTCTCCAGCAGTTTGTAA
The DNA here is from genome assembly GCA_023653785.1 of Ophioderma brevispina. Classification (NCBI taxonomy): domain Eukaryota; kingdom Metazoa; phylum Echinodermata; class Ophiuroidea; order Amphilepidida; family Ophiodermatidae; genus Ophioderma; species Ophioderma brevispina. The sequence goes on along the minus strand of JAMKCH010007717.1, from coordinate 29,446 downwards.
GGGTCATAGTTGTAGCATTACTCAGTTCTTAAAGCTCACTTTTGGGAAAGTGTTTGCCTCAGAAGCTAAATTTTAGCCAAATTTCAGCTCTAAATTTCAGTTCCCAAGGCCCTACTTTGAGATGCAAAAGCAGTTTCCAAGCCCCAATTTTGAAAATCGGGGCTGCACATCCCTACCTGAAAACAATTTGAGTGCCCCTCTTTCCTTTAGAACTTTGAGTGAATCCTTGCTATTGTTTTATTTTGTCTTTATTTGGCTATGTAGATCTAGAAAAATTACCTATTAGTATTTTTCTCATTTCAGTTCGGTATCTTTGCCAAAGACTATTGACCATTGCCGTAAACAGAGGGAACAAATCATCCTGAGATCTTTGGAGGTAAGAAAGCCAGGGATGTAGCTACAGTGGGCGGTGGTGGGCGGCAGAGCCCACCACTCAGCTTCAGAGCCCACCACTAAACACCAATTTTAACTCTAGAGCCCACCACTCAAAGAGCAAAAAATTGACAATTTTAATCGTTTTATGCAAATTTTTGACAATTTTAGGCATAACATTATAAAATATGTCAAATTTTCGTCAAATAACACCCACCACTAAAAATGTGCTAGCTACAACCCTGAAGAAAGCCAATTCTTAGGCCAAGTAAAGAAATAATAATAAACCAGTTGATCGTCCGGACTTTAGAAAAATGTTGGTGAGGGTGGCTTTTACTCTTATTTTAACCCACTTATGGAATTTTTATCGTGATCATGAAATGTTTTGTGACCCTTAAACTTATTGAATCCTTTTACTCCCTAATTGCTCAAATATCTTACAAGAAAAGATTTATATACAAGATTTATATAAGAAAAGATTGTCAAACTGGGAACATTTTTAGGATTATAGTGAGAAGAATTATGTTCTCTATCCAGAGAAATGAGAAGAAGGAGATGGGGAACTGTTACCCAAAAGATAAACTGTTCATCCATTATTCATCTTAATAGCCTTAAATCCGATTGATTCGATCAAAGACTTGGGCTTCTTGCTATAGAACTACATACACCTGTTCATTAAATTCCAGAAAATAATATTCCAAGTACCCAGTTCAACTGGCATTTCCATAAAAAAGTTCATTACACTTTGGTCGTGACCAGTCCAGCGAAACGTACTCTTCTGCATCACTTACAGTTACAGACAACTTTGACCCAAATTTTCACAGCATGTTGGCTCTTTTGACACTGTCTGACACAAACAGGTAGGTTGAGTTTTGTGGGTTCACACATAGCCTTTATCTTAGTATGATTTTTTATTCCGTCAGTAAACGCATATTGTCGATGTACGAATTAATGTGGGAGGGGATGTGTTGATAAAAAACTAAAAAGTGATTACAGCTAATGCTAACTTTGTTCAACAGAGTAAGCTGCTTTAACCCATTGTACATGAACTTTTTGTATCGAATTAATAAAGCTTCATATCAGATCAATTGAGACAGATTGTCGTTAAGTTTGAGACACGCTATCGAATTCCTTGTGTTTGGTGGTCCAATCAAAGAACGGATAAAGTGCACGAACAATCAAGGCTGGGTGGAAGAGGAGGATTAGGCCACGTAAGATATTGTAGTTTGTTTATGACTGACCCCAACTCTATACTATTTGATAAATGATTGGACCAATTTGATAGTTCCTGAACAAGACGAAAATGTAAACTTATCAGATTGGTTTAATATTCCTTATTGGCGTAAAATAACTTGGGTTAGTAATAATTACTTATTAATTTTCTTATGTTGACGCTTCAGTAGTTTGTTCAGTTTAGTGTTTGAATTTTGCAGTGCTTTGCCTTGTAACATTTGCTTCGTGAGAAAAGGGACATTTTTTAATTATGGCACTTACTCTGATCCGGTAATCGTGACATCGAATTTCTATTGTATGGATTGGGTGAAGTACAACCTCTCAGAACAATGGAATCGTCAACACGCCCCGAAAACTTTAATGAACTACGGAATAAAAATCTGACTATAATCATTCATCATATCGTATTTCAGCAGAACTAACAGATAGGTTAAATTAGGCTCAAATAACAACATCCTTTATGGCCTCAAAAACATTAAATCAAGGCTAATATTTGCTGTTTTCTTTCTTAAAAGTCATTGTTTTCCTCAATTATTTTGCCATTGAAAGAAAATAAATTATTACGATCAGAACAACGTGGAGTTCATTACAGCAGAGAAATTTTAGCATGGAATATTAATATACTTAAAGAGAATAAGTGATCTTAACCTATTTCACAGATGCAGATTTGGTCAGTATGACATTTTATAGATCATTTTGTTGTTTTTAATCACCATGCAGGGCCATCCCACCCCAGGTTCCTTCCTCTGATTGCCATCTTCTTATTCCTCAAGGTTTGCAAACCGAGTCCATAACGCACATTTTTTCACCGTGATTGTTCCTATTTGGAATCAACTACCTTTCCACATCAGATCCCTACATCTTTCTCCATTTTTAACTCTCAGGTCCTTGATTTTTACCAATCCAAATTCACATCTCAGTTTGACTCAGCGAATACTTGTTCTTGGCTTTACCAAATGTCGCGTTCATTCTGCAGAGTTTGTTAAAAAGCTTCCTCCCGTTAGATCCTGTTTTGGCCTCCTAGGTGGTATGGTCCTAGAGGTGGCTCTTGGTCCCTGTTCATCCCTTCCTTTCACTGGTATTTTGTGCAATTCAAAAAAAATCCTGTTTTCCCCAGTGCAATTTTAATTTTAAAATTTTGTATTTTATAAAAAATTAAAAAAAAAAAAAAAAAAAAAAAATCATTTTAACCATGATAAAAGTGTAATAAATAAAATAAATAAAAAATAATCAATCAAAATAAATACAATACAACGTTTTAAGTATAGCAGTGTGTCAATTACCTCCTGTTTCTGAAACTCCCCTGACTGGCCAAGTTGAGATCGGATGAACAGATTACTTCAAAGGTACAATCGAGCCGCCCTTGAAGTTACCAAACCATGACCTGGTGAATGAGAGTAAGTCTGGGTAATCGGATTTCAAATCGAGCCATCTCCTTCTGTCTCATCATCGTCCTCTGCTCTCTCACTACATTATAATTGTTCACATGATTTTGCCGTCGTTGTTGAAAGGGATTCAAATAATGTTTTGGAGTGTTTCATCACCCTCAAGGACTCGCATCCATTCATTCGTGAATGTTTATTTATCCACATAACAAAAATATACGGATGCACGGATGCATCGTTTGTTGCTTTGTTATGACACTCTGTAAACATGTTTTGAACCCCAATCAACCTCAAGACCATCCAATTTAACATTATTGTTTTGCCATCCAAAGGGGGGTTAGTTGAAAGGCCATCCAATAGTGATCCATCCAACATGAGGTGATGACAGAGGAAGTTGAAGCCTGCTTAAAAAAAGAATATACCAGTGAAAGTCGTCCCGCTATACTGCTTCATCAGGTAGGTTCAGTCCTGGGGAGGGCTCACAATAATTTTGGTAGGGGCCTGTGACACAAGATTGGTTCCAAATATGTGCTATAAAACTGATTTTGGAATATTAAAATTTGTGTCTCTGAACTGAATTTGGGTTAGAGTCTTGTCAGAAGCAAGCCTAGGCCTTTGGAGCCTTATTTCTATCAGATTTTGAGGTATTGTTGAACTGAATTTGGGCAAGAAACAGATTCTTCATAAAGATGGGATCTTGGTAATACGTAATATAGGCTATAAAGTGGAGTCTGTGGAATTGAAAATCAGCTTAAAAATGAGGGTCTTTCAATGTTGAGTACTCTCGCAATCTGAGGAATAGCACATTTGCGGTAACTCTTTGTAAAATCAAAATCCTATATGGTTAGTTTGTTTATCTTTCCATAGAAGATGCTTCTTCCACCCCAAGCCTAACCTCTTCTTTGAAGCCTTGACATGCCCGTTCTAAAGCTTCAGTCCATCATCTCAGCTTGCAGATAATTCCTTTCTTACTTTTAAATGTGTAAAACATTCTGTAACATCTATAAAGTAATATAACAAAAACTTTAAAATCGTTTTGTTGCCTGTGTGAGTTTTGGGCACTTCTCTTGTAAGTATTTCTCAAGGGTAGAAGACATTGCGGTCACACTTAATTTGCATTACAAATGAGTGGGTTGCACAAGTTTTTCTATGGGGACCAGAGTTCACACCAAGGGCTTCATGCCCCATTGAATTACAACATGAGGTTGGTACAGAGCATCAATATATGCACCACCCCATACTCATGTGTTACTATTATGAATCCCCCTTTTTTGAGCTTTTATTGATCAAGTCACTCACATCTCAACTTCTCTTTTTCTTTCTCTTTGCAATTTGCTTTACACCCTAATGTTCTCATTTTCAGTACTTCTGTGATCGCATTAGACAACAACTGGTTCAGATGTAACACATGCACATGTTAAGATGGAAGAGATTCTGTGAACACACCAGCACCTTGGAGGCTCTCTATCCTGTCTACCAAAAGAGACTTGAGTAAGTCTAAATTTACTTTATCTTACGTAATGGGCTATCCTGTCAACCAAAAGAGGCTTGAGTAAGTCTAAATTTGCTTTATCTTACCATAATGAGCTATTTGAAAAGAAACTGCTTGCAATCCTAATATTAGTACCACTCAACCAATTTAGGGGCTTTGTGAATGTATGACTGATTCAGCAGTTGGGTATTGAATGAAATCCATAATAAATACCTCCCCTTTGAAAGCTGTTTTTTAACTCTTCTACAAAAGGGGTGTGTTTCAAATGTAGATATCCAGTGGGCTTATTAAATCCACACTCCCCATGAAAGACTATACAAAAGTCTTTGATTGGAAAGAGTTCCATATGGCCCCCCCCCCTCCTTTATGAATTCGGCACCCTTGACAGAATAAACCACAGGATAAGGTTGCAGAATTCGTGTGGGGTACATATGGAACCCTTGCCCTTTGGAAGAGGGTGTGTTGGCTATTCCGCTTATATCTTTACTCTTCTGTGGAGGTCTTGACCTAAATCTTTCATTGGGTGATGCAGATTTCAAATGAAATGCCAAATTAATGTGCTGAGGGTAGTTTGTGTATGATTTACTTTTTGAAAGCCTTGTTAGTAAGCAATACATTAGTGCAGTTGTTAGAGCTTGGTTTCATGACCAGAAGGTTGTGGGTTCAAATCCACTTCAAATAAACACACTTTGGTGTCTGGTGTTTTCTTTGTAAGAGACTATTTACCATGTTTAAGTTCCTTGTTTGAGTCAGTAAATTTTACAACGGAAATGTACAATTCTATTCAGAAACAAACCAAGTTGACAAAAGACGGTCATGTACATCAGCATTAAAACCTCACTAATGCCTCTGAAATATGTTGTGAAAAGGGAAGCTTGATAAATCTTTGTTTGCATAGCTTTCACATCATAACTAAAGGTTGTTGTGCATCTAGAATTCAGAAAACAGCTGCATCTTAGTCTTTAAAAAATGGCGATTGATCACAAATTCAATTAACCTTTTCCGCAGTGTGAAAAGCTCTAATGTGTACTTTAAGGCTGTGACTGAATCCCGGATACCCGGGTACCCGCCCGCGATGTCCGAGTACCGGGCTTAAAATCTCCACACGGGATACCCGGTTGTGAGGAAAAAATTAATGACAGGTATATTTTGATTACTAGTTAGACTAGTACTCACAATGCTCTTCAGTCTTCATTGATTTCACATCCATAAATATGATGGATTTTGCAGAAATTATCATGATTACGAACCAATTTTACTGCATAGTAATAATATGCCTTACGGTCGTTGGCCTAGTACTAGTGCTTCGTAGATATTTATTGTACACATTCATTGCTACGTGGCGAACCAAACAAAACCCAGAAGTAGCAAGAAGTTGAATCTTGATCTGTGTACCACCGCCAGGTTGCGATGCCTGCCAGACGATGGTGGCCAAGCCTCAAATAATACAGCAACTCAGCCAAAGCAATCAAAATTGACTACAGCAATATACGACCTCGTCCGTTATTCATACATTAAAAAATCAGAAATAAACCTTACAGTGGAGTTGTTCTTCAGCAGTTTTGGAATAAGATAGTAATATTACTTTGAAACACAAAAAATTTAGGATTTTTGTCAATATTTTGAGAAGCGGCTTGGGGCCGACCAGGTAACCTCGTCAATCAAGAAGATTATGGTATATGTGCGCTTTATTCCGTTAATGTGTTTATTTAAGTATTACAAAAACCGATCTTCTGCCAGCTCGAGTTTCGTGGCGTGCATGTATAGGCGCTCGTCTTGTGATCAAAAGGTCCTGGGTTCGATTCCCACTTCTGGTGCAAAATTTTAATCTATTATTTTGGGACTTAGAGATTGCAATGGAAACTTCAAAGTTAGCTGAACTACGATTTACACGGCAAGTATAGGGTTACCTGGTCGGCCCCTAGCCGCTTGTATATTTTGTGTTTATGTGTTAAACCAATGACATGGTCTAAAATTAGGATTTCTTGACCGCTACCACCTAATGCCCACAGTGCTTTGACCCCGGTAACTAGATCAAGATTAAGTTTTGTGCGTGGCAATTGGCTAACTTGTGTGTAGAATGGATCCAACCCGCACAGGTTAACTGCAGCGCACATGGGGATTTCCCCGAATCTTCTCGCTACCTTTCGTACTCTCACATGAACAGAAATTACTAAACGGGATTATTTGCGGTTGAAGTACGACATAGGGTCTTTTTCACTTTTCCAAGTTCATTCATGAGCATTGATGGACACAGACACGAAAAGACATCGTTCTAGGGGTGTTTTAATCATAAAAATGGTTGCATCATCATGTCAGAGAAAAATAACAAAATGGCGGGGATGTGTCTTTACAGCATCGCGGGTCATGGGGTATAAATAAGGCTTACGATTTCAACAATACTACCGATATTATTGTTGTAGGCGGAGTAATACTTAAGATAATGCTAGTAATAACTTATAATATTTCTACAGTGTGTAGAATATTTTTAGATTTTTTAATGATTTCTTGAAGTTTTCGTTTTAATAAGTCGCAAGAAGCAACAATATGGTCATGATGGTATGAGGTCAACTTTGGCTGTTGAATTCTGCTCCGGGTACCCGGGTACCGCCCGCAAAAGTTCAAACGGGTACCCGGGAACGTAATTACCAGTTAGGTAACAGCCTTAGTGTCCTAAAGCACTATCAGTGATTTGAAAAAAATTTGAAATTGCCAGGAATACTTACCCAAAGTGAAGGATAAGTCTGTAGAATCTCATAAGTAAAGTTACTGTTCCAGCTGATAGAATTGACAGACAAAGGAAGAAAACGGTAGTGTTCCAAGATACGATTCTCCATTCAATTAGGGTTGTAGTAAGGCGTTCGGACAGTAATGAACTAAAAAATCTCCGTTGTCCTTGTTACGTTGCTTCTGGTCTTATCATTTGACAGGGTATGTTAGGATACCTGTATTTGTTACGTACAGCTAAAATCTGATTTTTGATGATTTTTCGATTTGCTGATTTAGCAAATCACTGATTAGTGTCTTTACCTGTGTAATTACATAACATATCATTGTAAAATCAATTTGTAGACAAAAATGATGGAATACAATGATTGTTCTAGAGAGAGCCCGTCGCCTAGCCGTAGCCCACGAGGCTCACCTGATGGGGAAACCACCGGCACATAATGCCATCAAGGAAGAGACTTGATGAATTACACTAGATGGCTAACATGTCCTGTTCCACTCTGTGAAGAAGATACAGCTTACATCAGGTAGGTCACTTAATTGGAAGTCTATTCCTTTTATATATAACATTCTGTAGAGTTTTATACATACAGTTAATAGCACCTTCTCTTCCACGTTTAAATCATTCAAATTCTTTACTGCCAATATGCCAACTGCACACTTACATGCACACATCCACACAATCATGCTCTTACATATTGGAAACAATTTTACACTGCTTACTTGGCAATGAAGGTTACCAAACCGTTCTTTGCATATAGCCCATTTTTTTTTTCATTTATGTGTGTCCTTAGTAACCCCAAAAAAGAGAAACCATGACCTGTTCTATGAATCCATAAACGAGTGCGTAAAAACCCTACCTTCAACGTTATATGTTGTGTCATAATGAACCACCATATATATCTGTTATATCTTATATAATATAGCTTCTCTGGCTTCTTTTGGTATTATTTTAATAATTTATTTTCATGCCTGACTGCACATGAAAGCCATTAGATGGAAGAACGATTTGACTTGTGACAAATGGCGGAGCTGGAAAAGAAGGGATACCAAAACATTTTGAACAGTTTTGAAATATAACACATGGCATTTAACACAATGGAACTTCAGTGTTAGACCTTGCCATTGCCTTTATCCATGGTCATACACAGCCAGGCTCTGTGTTGTGTAGCTTCTTATTCGTATTCTTAAAGGCCGGTATTCTGAAAGGAGTCCAAACTTTAGACCTTGGTTTCAACCAGGGTTAGTCCATCACCTGAATGGACTTCTTTTCCTTCAAAATACTGTGAAGTTTAAATGTAACAGTTGAGAAAATTCCTCATCAACGGGCCGTCCGCCATCCATGAGGAATTTCCACTTGTTACACACATTTTTGAGTATTTTGAAAGGAATAAAGTCCACGCATGTCGGACTAGCAACCCTGGTTTAAACCCGTCTAAAGTTAGACGCACGCCCTTTCAGAATACCAGCCCATTCAATTATTATTCTGGATACAGGTATTGGAATGGTTGCATAAAGTATTAGCAACAACATCTTCCTCCTACACCGAGCCAGCAGCAGGCAGAGGACTCCCCAAGAACAAGAACACAGCCAAGAGCCCCCGTCTAATTTAGGAAACCCATCCCCAGCCAGATTATGCAAAACCTCAATGTATTTGGCCATTTCAATGGCCTGGATTTTCATTTACAAGTCGTTGGATACACTTGGTTATAAAATCTTTTATTTCCATTATTATGTTCATAATTACGACACCAGCTAACGTGTCTGGCCATCTCCATCTAATATTATAAAGACTGGTTGGGCCGTATCGGTTTACGTACAACACCAGCCTTTATCCACAGTCTTGATGGTTTGTCAATAACCAAGACTTTCAGATATATACCTGGAAGCCCATACCATGTCTTATCCTAGAAGTTTGGTGAAAAGGGATGATAGGGTCGTCCAGCCCTCCACTGTAAAATCATGAGAGAATCAGTCTGGAAACAAAAGATGAAAAAGTTTGGTAGTAAGCGTTGGAATAACATCTTCCAGAATGCTTCCAAAGATCTAATCCACCAAACTCTAAATGGAGTGAGATTAAATGTAACATCAAACAAATCCTCAAAATGACCAATATGAACAGTGGAGAGACTATCTTCGCCATTGGTTGTCCCAGTAACTGCTTCAAATGTTATTGACGCTGAAAAGGTCGGATCTTACCATGGAAATCCTGATTTATAACTTACCCAGAAACGTTTTGAGCTTTGGCAGGGAAAATCTTGTATAATTTTGTGCCCCTTTCACCATCCTTCGGATTGGGGAAAGAGGGTATCTGTAAAAATGCAAACTCTGTAATAACACCACCCCTCTCATGATCTAATACATTTGTAAAATATCTTTACAGCAGGGACGCTATACGTGGAGACACAACATTATTATGATCATATGATTCCAGGATTCAATACCTGATTACAACTCCCAAATATTTCAAACTATGCAGCTCTTCCTGGTTATCCGTGATTGGAGACCCTCCCCCCAGCATTTTGCCTGCTGCCCAAAGACCGGATATTATTATGATCAACATACCAAAAAGTCCATCCATATTGTTGAGATTACGGTTTCCATTTGAAACTAACATTCAAAGGCCATGAGCTCAAACAGTCGGTATGAAAACCTTCAGTCCGATGTTATCCAGGAGGGGTATAATGTCGTCTTAACTGCATTGAGATTGGGCCAGAGGGTTAGTGACAGCTGACAATATGGATAGATTGGGCGAGGTGTTCTGCCACTTTCTGATGGTAAATCTAAACAAAAAGAGTCATTTGCCAAAAATCTGAGCACAATTGCCATCACATGTAGCAAAAGTTCCATTTGGAACGCTCGATTCCACCCTAACTGTGATTCCGCCCCATATAATTACGATTTAATTCTCCTGTTTCATTGTCTTCGTCTGTCCCCACCCCACACCGTCTGGGTGTTTCACTTTTAAATATTTATTTGTGTGAGTTTGTTATGATTGTTTCATGTAATTGGGATTGTTTCCCCTGCCTGTCTGCTTGCTCTCCTTTTGGAGTTCATTCACGTGCCCTGGGTATATGTATTTTCTTTGTATGTTGAGTTTTTTAATGATAATAAAGAATGTTGGAAATAAATTAATTTTGTACACGTGTATCTTCTGGATGAGTTGCCATTCTTGGTGTAAGGTCCTGTGGTTCAAATCCAATTGGGACTTAAGTGGGAATATCCAGAGTTAAATATCAAGATTTTTCCCTGGATTCGTGTTGGAATTTGGGAAAATGAATCCATGAAACATCTTTCCCTTTGTAGGGGACTAAAGCGTCAGTCTGTATATAGAGATTAATACCTGCTGTCTAATCTCGTCCAAGCTATTATGGATCCATTGAAATAAGGTTCCTTTAAAACTTTCTTGGAGTTACCAGAAGGTGGGCCAAATAATTATTCAAATAGCCTAGTCTTAGGTCAGTGATTTTGAGATGGTTTCCGAAATGACCTACAGTTATTTTGCAAGTCATCTCAAGGTACTAACACCATGTAAAAAGCTTATCAGCATCTTTCCAAAGTTAAGAAATCCAGTCATACAATAGGAAATTGTTCCGGTGTGATTGGACAAAGGGACAAAATTATTTTAGCCCAATCTATTGGTCATATTTACATGACTCATAGTTATTTGCTTAGAGGTGATCCAGTCCCTCAATGTATTCCTTGTGATTGTGCTCTTTCTGTGAAACAAGTATTAACTTGAATGTGTTGATTATGCACCTATACATAGAAAATGTAAGGCATGCCAGATTTGAAAAAAATATTTCAACGATTAGCGTGTTCTTCAGTTGTAAGAGTCTTGATACTGTTTTTAAGATTTTTAACTTTCTATAAATGTTGTTATAGAATTTACTGAAGTGTAAGTTTTTAATAAAGGTTGTAATTTAAATGTTTAATTATCCCCCTTATCTTAATAACACGATATGACACAATTGTGTGAATTGATGTTTAGATTTTAATACTCACTTTCACTCGGCACTAAACACGACAGGCACCAAAGCCATGGCCGGTGGTCATTATTGAGGCCGCACATCCATCCAGACACAACACGAGCGCCCTCGGGTGAACCTGTTGGAAGAGCTTTCACGACTCAGGCATGTAAGTTCCAAAATTCCCGAGAGGACAGAAGTCAGGGGCGTGAAGGAAGGTCATCAACCGGCTTCAGCTTCTCTTAATGGCCTGGAACAGGAACGGTTGTCCTGATACAACACCGGCTATTGCTGCAGCACTGCTTAAGGTATTGTTTCCGAAAATACTCAAGACCTGAACGTTCATGCCCATATCCAGAAAACTTGTTTAGCTAAACGCAATGTTAGCTTAAAATCGCGTAATTAATTGCATTTAAGCAAAACGAGTTTAAATATTTTAATCCACGTGCCTGACTTAAACGGAAAGTAAACACAAGTAACAAGTTGTTATTTAAAGACATAACTTGAGTGTATAAAAGGTCCATTGTTTTTTAATGGTTGAGTGACACAAAGTGTATGCATGGGCTTTATGTAGGCGTTATGGTGCTACACGAACTGGCGAGAATGATATGTATGCACCATTTGCCGTGTCAACTGGAACTGCAATGAGCCTTGCACTTGACAAAAAACACATAACACTCGCAAACACTTCTTAAACTAGCTCTGTACCTATTTAAATTTTTGACGTCATTTTGGCGAAGTTAAAATACGTTTAACTTTAAACTCCTTTCTGGAATTTGCAGCATTTACTTAAGGCGATACATTTATCTCTCATCTGTTCGCTAAGTCTTACAATCATATAAACACCTTTTTGGAATACGGGCCTCAATGTTCAACCTATTTTCAGTGCTCTTTAAGTTTTTGACGTTTCAATTTCAGCTTCCGTTAGCCCTTTGTATGTACCGCTAAACTGGGTTAAATGGCCAGTTACCAGAAGAATTATCAGATGTTTACTTTTTCCAATGGTGAAATTTAATGTTTGTAAGACTAGTAGTTGTATCCCTTTTGGTTGCTAAGAATTAAACTCAAATTGCTTAATAATCAGAACGAGTAACATCCAACATTCTATTTCAAAATTATGTAGGAATCCTTTTTCTGCACTGCCTCAAAACTCTCTAGATTCAAAATGCAATAATGCAGAATCCGCTGAGCGTAACTCAAAGATTCAACAAGAGTTGTGTCTGACTGTGGTCTATTTCATGAGTGGAAAATGGCTGCTATTCTTACTTGTCTAATCTATATAAAGCTACTATTTGCCCAATGCAGCAGCTCTGCCACAGTACTCATGACCATTTGTGATAGAGATGGCTGCAAGATAGGGCTTTAAAAGTACACTTCCTAATATATACAGTGTCTCTCGATCTAGACATGGCTTAATGGGCTACTCTGTGCCCTAATGGTACTCTGTAGTTACAGGAGGTGGAGAGAATGTACACATGGTGCAGACCAGTACTGAAGTAGAACACACAGCTTGTATCTATGCTGTAGTAACCATGCTGCGCCGGGTAGTAGACAAAATTGGGAGTGCTGCATTATCTCTTTGCCATTTTTAAGGAAAATTACTGTACAATTTGAATTGGGCATTATCAAAACTCCTATTCTAGCACATTGCATTCAAAATACACAGCAAATGTATGCCAGAAATATCTAACAGCGCTAAAAGTTACCAAAAGAAATATCATACACATGAGAGGTCAGGTCAGGTTTCCTGACAAAATTGGACTGTCGGTTTCCATTGAGGGCCTGTACTGGTATACTGGTTAACCAGTACTGGACCTGTCCTGGGCCAAGATTCGCGGCTAAACCATCACCCCCATTGGGTTTCGAAGGAAATCTGCACCAGGGGGGGGTTCTCAGTGGAAAAGGGTAAGTACATATGTGCCGCCGATAGGCGCATTTCACGCCTTACTATAACAAGGGTCGTTTTCACACCAGGCTACTATAAAGATGGGTCACTTGTAGAGGTCATTGCTACATATAAATGGGGTCCCATTTTTCAATTTTTGTAGCATTTTACTATGGAAAATGGCGTCGGATTTTTCAGATTTTCGCTCAAATCACATCGAATAAGGTTGAGTAGAGATTTTTGCGAAAGATTGGTACTATGACAAATGGGCACGATTTGCGCAGATTAATATGAAAAGGGGGCGAAATTTCAAAGCAAACTATATAAAGGCGGTCGAAATTGGAGACCAACTATATAATGGGTCATATTTTTGTGCAATTTGGTCACTATAAAAAACAGGGGTCGATTTTTTTACCCGGGGACGCACACCCGTACCCAATTTTGGGTCAAGTGACCCCCCCGGGAATATGACAAGGAGGGTCAGCTGGTTCCCTGTTAGATGAAAAAGAAGATCTACCTACAGGGCAATCAGCTCTGGAGAGCTATTAATGGCAGCCATCCAGCACATGCTTGCCTTGCATGAGGCCGTGGTGGTTGATCAAAGGCTAGGCCCACTGCTGAAAACATGGATGGCAAGAGGAAGGGCATCCGGTCAATGCCTTTGCTCCAATAAACCCTCACACAGCAGTCTTGCCGAGTGTGAGGTGATTCGGCCACCCACGTTTAGCGGGGACAAAACAGGATTTCAACTTGGGTTTAACCTAACTTTAACATTGAGAGCTGTGTAACCACATAGCTACTCCATGCAGTGGCGGTTGTAAGATAGGATTTTCATATTGGGGGGCCAAGTGTCGCATCTCAACCCGACCAAGCAGAAAAATGGGTAGGTCCAGGGGCCCGGCCTTAGGGTTCCCTGTTGGGGTCAGGGGCGAAGCAATGGTGGGGGTTGAGGGGGCGAAAAGCCCCTGACAATTTGGGTTTTATATGCTTTAAATGTCTTCTGAGGGCTAATCTTTTGTAAATTTGTAAAATTTACTTGTCGCACGCTGTCCATTGAAATTGTAAAACCTATACTTTGCCGAAAATCCGCCCTGCAAGTGCCATGACCTGAATTTTTCAAGTGAACCGACCGGCTCATCTCAACCGATGAAATCATATTTTGGGGGGGGGGGGGGCCGCGGCCCCCTGCCCCCCCCCCCCTCTTGGGCTACCCATGACTCCATGACAGGGCAGACAGCCACTGTGTGAACTCTCCTATGTGCACAAATACACAGATTCCTGGTGGCGGCAAGTTTTGTCTTTGTGGCAGGGGTAATTTGTGTCTACTTTGTAGTTGTTTGTAACTACTACCATGAAGACTTTCGGCTGTGTCATTTTTCACTACGTCATCAACTTTAATTTAAGCCTAGCCAATGATGTGCATCATTTTATCACAAGTTGTGCCATTGCAATGGTTTTCATCTTCAGACCCTTATCCACGTTACATTTATTTAAGGGGGTGGAACCCCCGCCTCGGAATCCAGAAGCCCTGGGCATCCCTTGCCAATGATTGAATTGAAAAATAAGTGAAACCGATGTTGGAATTTCTCATGACTTGGTATGGAATCCCAGTAGTAAGTTATCAATTGCTCTTCAGAATGTTGTACCTTAGAAATCATTTTATGACCTTTGACCTGGAAACAGTAGCATCTCTGCTCCAAATTTTTTTTCAGTTGTTTAAAACCATGAGGGCAGTTATTAGTGGAAAGGTGGCCTTATGAGAAGTACCACTCAGAAGTGGTCGCAGTCTCAGTTGGTAAAGCTAATGGGTTACAAAATTAGCATAACTGTATAGGGATGTGGTGTTTTTTTCTTCAAAATTGTTTCCAAATCTAGAGTGGTGCTACTTCTTTGGGGCATTGTGTTGTTGGCAAAATTGGCCCAAAATGTTGGCCGATTTAATAACTTCTGTGCCAAATGACTGGAATCTCAGTCAGCTTATGGAACCAACCTAGATTTTGATGTCTGTCTTTTGGATCTAGACTGACAAAAAGTTCTGTGATGTATATCAAATCATGTATAATGCTTTGAATAGCCCCTGCAAGTAATAGATTTATAGATTAAGTTTCCCATTCATGATTTTGGCTTGTATCTTCTAAATCAGTGTTATCCAATTGTGGCTTCCACGGTATAGTGTTTTGCAACACACAACCTTGGCTTATGTGGTACTCTTTCCTCCGCCACCCTAGATTCATAAGAGACACATGTTAGAATAGCTAGATACCTGGCTGACTTAATCCTTTCAGAGGAGGTTATTTTAACAGAAATTGGGTTTTCAAAGTTCAAAATACAGACTTTAGTTTAGAGAATAAAAGATAGGATTTGTTGTTTTGGCGCCTATCTACTATCGTGTCATATTTGATGGGCCAGATCCATATTTGTAGTGGATCCGGCGCAGCGGCATCCACTACAATAAAATATGGACTGCCCATATAACATGATATTAGATAGGCAAAACAACAAATCCTATCTTTTTATTCCATTCTTATTTAGTCTTTGTTGTTGTAAACACTGAAAATATTTTCTTTTTCAATTATTTTTAATTTAAAATGCGAAATACTCCCCTGCTGTCAAAAATGAACGAACCATACTAGCTGCGTGCACTTCGTAACCTTATACACACGCGCGCGTAACACTTGCGCGACACGCACTATCTATATCGTCTCATATTAGATAGTCACAACCAATGATATTTTGCGTGTTTCCCGTACGAAGACCCCGCCTAACTGAATAAGACTGCATTGTTCAGTTTCCTCCTTTTGTCACTTTGAAAAAAAAAATAAACTTTTGGTTTTTTGGGGTGAGTTTTCAGAATCCTAGCTGCACATCTCACTTAAACTAATCACGAATCTATATTTGCATGTTTGAATAAAGAAAAATAAAAGCATTCATATCTTTTAACTATCCAAAATGTTTGGGCTGTTCCGATGTCAAAGAAGCTGTCCCAAATTAGAAGGAAAAATGCATGTTTTTGAAGAAGTCTTAGTACGACCGTCTCTTGTGCTCTTCCAGATTCTTGACAGATTGGCAGTCCTTCAGCTGAGATGGCAACTGGTGTCAGTCCACAGATTAATAATAATTCCTGAGCTTCTTCACAAGCAGGAAGACAAAGTACATTCCCAACATATGGAGAACACTTGAGTAAGGTCATTAAATAAGCTATCACTGTTGTTGAAAGTCATAATCACATCAAGTTCAAATAACAAAGGCCATCTTTTTAGGACATAACTTTGTTACAGCTTCAAACTACATACGACTATTATCCTGTCTTGTTGCTCTTTTTTATCCCCCTGGCTTGAAAAGTAGAGGGGATATGCGAGGGCAAGCATGTCCGTATGTGTACTGTGTGTATGTATGTGTAATGTTTGTTCTAGTTTGGTTAGGTTTTTCCGTTTTTCACGTCTCCTCAAAAGTTTGAAGTCCAATTTAAACCAGACTTTTGG
The DNA here is from genome assembly GCA_023653785.1 of Ophioderma brevispina. Classification (NCBI taxonomy): domain Eukaryota; kingdom Metazoa; phylum Echinodermata; class Ophiuroidea; order Amphilepidida; family Ophiodermatidae; genus Ophioderma; species Ophioderma brevispina. Next base: position 12,902 of record JAMKCH010007717.1, on the reverse strand, counting down.
GTTAAGTGAATAGGGTTCTTTATTTGGGATGATGTCAAAGTCCTGTACGCAAGGTCAAAGGTTCATCTGAGTGTCATGTTCTAGACTGCCATCTTGCCAGCGGGATGACACAAGTTACTTGCAGTATTTTTGTAAAGACTGTTGGTTATATTTTAATGGTGAAGTGTGGGAAGCTCATCTGGCAAGAAACCTTGCTAGATTCCCTATCTGACCGCAATCGCCATTTTCCCTGAAAATAACTATATCAGTGGGTCACACTGAAATCTTGCTAAATAAAATTTGTCCCCCTCTTTCAGAGGGTTTTTGTTTCCAATTGAAAGGTATTGTGACATTTTCTTTTCAGATGGGTAATGAGTCGTGGGATCGATGCCTCATTCCATGCTTTGTTGAAGGAATCTATTGGCTACCATATATTAAACTCAATAAGTTAGGAAGTTAGGAATAAACCAAAAGATAGATCGCCGCTCCTATAATCTGAATAACAAGTTTTGTTGCGAGGCAAACACTTTCCTAACTAAGGAATATATGTGTACATTGTGCAGTGCATATTTAAGCCCCCTCCACAGGCTATGCCCCACAGCGACTCCTAATCAATCCTTTGCAGTAGGATTCGTTAAATAGTCAATACTTTGAATGTGGAAGACTTAACTTTCAATAGAGACTGAAAAATTAAAACAATGAAACATAATGCATATGAGCAAAATGTATTGTATCGATGTTTATCGTCATGAAATCACAGTTCACTACACATTATGGATGGCTGATGAGGATTATTGTTTACAGCTAAACTATCAAAATATGACTGAAATTTGTGATCATTTACACTGAGACTGATTTCCTTTACACAATGTTGACGTGAAATATATGCATTTTCCTTTCTGAGAAGTGAATGCCCCAAAATACCTTTTTAGCAACCCTAAAAGAGAGAAAAGAGACGGGACCCAGGTCACACCCGGTCGACCATCACTTTCTCAATTCCGTTTGGCACCGCCATACCAAAACGGACGCGGGTTACCGCAGCTCTGCTAATTAGCCAGCCAAATTATTTGATGGGCAATTTGATCACTGGACTGTCTTGTCGTCTCAATACTGAATACTCCTACTAATATACCAATATATCGGATATCAATACTGGATTATAGAATGGATTATAACGCTCTATTGGCACGCGAAATATAAACGGAGACTTTATCCGTCGCGAGAGTTTGTTTGGCTATCCTTTTTGACGCCGATGCGGTCATGTGATCTTTGTAGCGGGTAAAATAGGTAACAAAGGCAAGCCATGACCGCAACATTGTAGCGTGCTTGCGATGCCTTGCTCTGTGAAGCCTGTTTTTCTGTTCTTGTAGTTGTCATACTATCAATAAAACCCCCGACTTCTATGGTCAATTTAGCCCACAAAGTACTAATAATTTTTATTAAAAATATGTTGTATTTTAATAAAATATGTTGAAAACTGCACTTGGAAATTCTTTAACGTGCTGTGGATTTGTGTACCGCGACGGTATCTTGTCTCGCTGGTTGGCGGGCGGGAGGTGTACCTGCGGCCATGCCTTTGTTTTATCATTTGTTTGTTTTCGTATGACAGCCGACGCCCATCTCGCTCGCTTCACCAGCGCTGAAGACCCTCTTTCTCCGCTGCGCTATCATATGGCGTCTTTAAGCTTCGCTGTCGCCCAGTGAGTGATCGTTCTTTGCGCTTGGCCTCTTCCAGTTTTCATGCGTTCGCCATTGAACACTGCTTTCCTGTCTATGACTTTCAGCTTAGGAAAAAGAGGGAGGGTGGTGTTCGGGGACTACCGAGTCAGAGTTTCCAAGGCGGGTCGGCGCGCCCCCCGTGCCTTTTGAGGAGCCACCTTAAGATGTTGCTAGCTTCGGCTATACTTCTGGCGTGTTAGTATGATGGCGTTTCTACTCAATCGGGAGTTCAGCCCGTCTACCTCGCTACCGGACCCGATTGCGCTCGCCATGCGTCTAGCCCTAGGGGCTTCTCCGTTGCAGGCTAGCGCAGTCTGCTCTGCCTTTTTCCCTTGAGGGATTTTCAGGAGGCTGACAGACCATCCCGGTATAGCACGCCCTCGGTATGCCCCTCCTAGCGTGCCTAGTCGGCAGCCCTCTTCGGCGGGCGGGCTTCTTGACATGACTAGTACGCTGCCGGGCTGCGCATCGCCTGATTTAGATCGTGACTTTATCGGTTTGACAGAGCCTAGCTCGTTGGTCTGCCTCTGCCATTTCCCCTGTGCGGAATTAAGGCTGGCCAATGCAGTCGTCCGGGTAGCGGGTGTTGCGATGGGAAGCACGCAGGTTTTCCTCGGGCCGATCCATCGATAGTACCGACACCAGGCGCTCGTGGTTTAGGAGTTCTCGGACTCAGCGACCGCGCTGCCGTGGATCCCGTCTCGGGGCTTGATTCGCCCAGCCCTGAGGTGCGTTTCCTCGGGCCCCGCTCGGCGGGCGCCATTGCTGGGTGCGATATATGACTCACGGCTCCCCGCCCAGGACCCTAGCCTTTGCTAGCCACGCGGTGTCAATCGGCCCTCGAGGCTGCATGCAATTCACCAGGCCTTTGCCGGCGTAGGTGGGGGCGCCGCGGAGCTTCGCCCAGGTTGGCCCCCGCCTCACGCGGGGGGTTACCGGCGCGGTGATACTGGTGCGGTTCGAGTCCAGCGCACTAGTTCTGCCTACTGAGTTCACGACGTTTCGGCACACCACGCATGGCTAACGCCTGCTAGCCGCCGGGGGTTATCGGCTCGTGCAATGCTTGCTTCACCGGGCCTTCACGGGCGAGGCAGTGACAGGGCGCGCAGCGCTTCGCCGGAGTGAGGACCCACCGCCCTCCCAACGCGGGGTTCCGTTGTTTTTTTTTGCCGCGTTACTGGTTGCGGTCGTCAGCCTGCTAGTTCCCGGTAGCGGTTTCCGTAGATTACGCGTACAACCCGGCGCGTGTTGACGTTTCGGCAGCCCTCGTGGGTAGCCTTCTGGGCTTGCCTCCATGAGGGGGCGCAGTTGCAGGCTTGCGCATAGCCTTTCGGGCGCCGCCGCATGTGCCCGTGCTTAGCTATGTAGCTATAAGTCTCTTAGCCGGGTTGTATAGCTCGTGACGCCTCGGGACTTGGCCGGGGCTTGCCCTCCACGCAGCTAGGGGCGTGGAGACTCCTCCTTTATAGCAGTATCACCTTATCGGCATGGTGATGCGGCTTGAGGTGATTGGATACCATAATTCAATCCTCCTACTGCAGCCGGTTCTCCTCCCGTAGGTGCGCTGCATGGTGGCCGTTTACCAGCTGTCATCCAGCGTGATTCCGGGTGGCCGTTTATCCGCCGTCGTTAGCGTGGATTTCCGGGCTATATAAACACAGCATCTGGATCCTACTATTAAGGGGGCTGTGCTCGGCGTGTTGTTGGTCCACCTTCCTGTGTTGACATTTCAAATGCGCGGGCGCCGCCCGACTAGTATCCCCTGCCGAGGTGAGATGTGTCGCGCCGCCTTGGCTCTAGGGCATCCCTTCAGGGATATCGTAGGTCTCGGTGGTTCTCCTGGGTCTACTCAAGTCTGATCTTTGGCGGGGCGCTCCTACGGGGCGGCCTAGCTTCAGTTGCTTCACCCCTAGGCTGAGCATGTCGCCTTAGCCTTGTGCGTGGAAAGCCTCTCAGCTGGCTTGTCTGTAGTCCCTGGGTTACCGTGTCCATTCTCTGACGTTGCTCTAGCTTCGGCAGGCAGGGTCCCCTAAAGGGGGCGTGACCCTCCTAGCCTGCCTAGCTGAGTGGGCCCTAGCTCGCTCGGCCGGGCATGAGGTCGCCCGCAGCCATCCTGCCGATGCCTATAGCTTGCAGTTTCGTCGAGATCCAGACCTTAGCCTTTATGCACTCCGCTCCCGGCTCCCATGGGCTTTAAGATCTAGGTCGCCGGCGCTTCCGTCGCTTCCTTCGTTGACGGCTGACTGTTGCTGCCCCCGGTTAGCCTAGATCTTCCGCTGGCGGAAGCTAGTCCGGCGACCGTTCAGGCATTGCCCACCATCGGCGACTTGAGCGCCTCTCGTCTCTGCCAGTTAGGCGCTGAGCCATTTAGGCCTTGGCTGTCCTGGCTCTTATGGCTCTTGTATGGTGTTAGGACTTACTGCTACCTAGCTGGAGTCCGCTGTACCTCCCTCGGGCGAGCTTAGGACTCTGGCTATGATGCAGTTTCGGATGCTACCCTCCTGAGGGATCAGCGGGGGACTTGCAGCCGCTTCCGAGCCGGGCTAGTGACAGTTGCCGTCTCGCGTTAGTCTCTGTTCCCCCTTGAGGTCTATACATGCTTTCTAGCCTTGGCTCGATACTGGTCTTTGGGTCTTTAGCCCCTGACTCCCTTGGGAGAGGCTCGTTGCCTATAGCTGGCGCGGGTCATCTGTTAGAATTTGCCTTTAGGCCTAGGCCTTGCGAGGCTTCATCGTTAGACTTATGCATTACGACGTATTTTGACCCATTATACTTCCATTCAGGGTAGCTGGCCTTGGTTCTTCTCACGCAGCTTGGCTGGGCTTTTGTCGGGCCTAGCCTGAGCCGAGCCGGTGATGCCTTGCGCCTGCTTGGTTGTATTCCTTGGCCCCTTCGGGGTTTATGAGGCTATGGCCTATGCTGGTCTGGCGGGTCCCCTCAAGGCGACTTCACTGCGGCCGGCCTCAGGCCCTGGGTTAGGGGCCTCTAGTGTCCTTCTCCTTGCCTTACACCCCGTATGGGGAACCTCCTCATTGCGCCTTGGCTGTCTATCCTTGCCCTCTATCCTCACTTTTGTGCGGGCGGCACGAGACCTCGCCTACATGCCGGCTGAGCTGCCCTCGCGGTCTAAGCCTGACTCCTTGCCCGGGGGTCTCGCTTTGCGTCTTCAGTCTGTTCTGGACGCTTGATGCTCCGGGTTACAATCATTGGGGCTCTGGCCTCCCACCCAGGTGGATGACCTAGACCCACCTGGCTTGTTCATCCTAGCGCGCATAGGTGAGTTTGGCTATTCGCCGTTGTCTAACCCTTACCTGTGCTCACAGCCCTAACTCTAGACCCTTAAGTCTGAGGTCTTTCGATTTCGCCTGGACACTGCCCACTGTTTGGGTCGGTGTCTTGACCTTGAATCCCTTCTCCCGTTTGCTTCCGCGCGAGTTAGCGGCTGTGGCTTTTTGACAGTTCTCGCACACTCCTTTGGCTCTCGGCTAACTAGCCTGGTCCGCTGTCCCTCTCGGGGCTCGGACCTGACACGGGTTTGGCGGTCCGGATCTGACGATGCCCCTTTTATTTGGGGCTAGTCGTACGGCTAGAGTCGCGGCTTGTTCCGGCCTAAGCCGTTGGAGCTCCGGCCGTGCCTCGCGTTGGGAGAGACGAGAGCTCTGTCCGGGCCTAGCGCTGGTTACCAGGGATTAGGCCCGGGGGTGTGCCTCCCGATTCGTACGGGGACTGTATTAGGGCGTCCCCCCTCCTCTCCAGAGGTTTTCAGGCTTCCGTTCTTGCTTCGATCTCTTCAATTGCCGGTTTCTTGCCACGCCTTTCTTCTCACTGATGCTGCCAGAGAGATTCACCGCCGACGAGGGTATCCCTTGTTGCGTGGGGTTCTCCGAACTCGCCTTCATTGGCGGCTTTCTCAGTTGTTCTGGAAGTTGGCTTAGCGTCTTAGTCTCCCGCGTGTGACGACTGGACTTGTGCTTCCCCTTGTTACCCTCGGGGTCCTGGGGGCACGTGCGGTTTGCTCTGGCTCCTGTCTTTACGACCTTGGAGCTCTTGACATGGTGGGTTGCCCACTCCAGAACTGGGGAGTTTTATTACCCTCTTTGAGTTGTGACTTGATCTTTTGTCGGTTGGGAGCGTCTCGCTCCCGGGTGGGAAGGTCTCTGGGGCGTAAAACCCCCGTGTGAGTCATTCTTCCATGTCTGACGTCTGGAGTTTGGTTGTCGAGTTGGATACTCCGTTTTCTCGAGACGTTGGTGGATCAATTATTCGGTATCTCGCACGTTCGGGTAGCACCTCTCCGGCCGTTGGCTCTCTTCACTCTCTTTCTCCTCGGGAGATTTTGTGTCGAAGCCGCTGTGCTGTCCACGGGCTTCTTCTTGGTGGCATCCTTTGCCCGTAGCCGGTATTCGGCGTAAGTGGCTTTACTGTGGTTTGCCTCCTCGATACCTTTTGTCGTTCGGTCCAGAAGTTCCGCATGTAGGTTCATTCTGTTCCTTCTACGACTTTGTCACCTGCTCTCCGCTGACAGTCGCCACTGGTTGGGCTTCTGTTCGGGCTTCCCGAGCAGTAGTGAGCTTCCGGCACGGGTCGCCTTTCGGGGCTCGAACAGTGCTCTGCAGGCTAACCTCTGGGTTCTTCCCCATGGTAGGACTTCTGGTGGTTTACCCACTATGTCTACCTTTTGGGCCAGAAGAATGACGGCTGGCCCGATCTGGGGGGGTCTGAGGGAATGCTAGTTTATTATTAATCTAGCCTTTGACGGCTCTTCGGTTGCCCGGTTCAGGTGCCGCGGCTCCCGGTTTTTGCGGAGGTCTGCCTCATTCTTTCCTCGGTGGTTCAGTCTACCTCCGGGTCGAGACCTGAATCGTCCCTCCCTCTCCTGGCTGGGACAGCCTGAGGTGGGACATTTCGCGTGTTTGAGGCTTTGTTAGCTGTCTCCGAGCCTCCGATTGTTGGATCTTCAGTAGATAGCTCAGCCTCCCACCGTTTAGGTTGTTTGGTTCGTCCTTGCAGTGACGGTGGCTAGTTCCATTGACTCCTGTAAGGCTTCTGTTCCTGGACACGAAAGTAGCTCCATCTGGATCCTGGTTATCGGTGAGGATCTTGGCGAAGCCCCAATATCTCTTGGGGGCGGCGCGCTCTAGTCACTCGCCTTTATTCTCTTTTCGGGTCCCTTTCCCGGCTGAATTAGCTCGGAGATTCCTTCTCCTTGTAGCTTATTCCTCAGGGGGTCAGGGTCGGACTTATCTTCTCAGCCCTTCGTCGGGGGCTGGGGCTTTAGCCTTCATTTAGTTCATCGGTGGTCTCTGAAGCGGACCCCTACATTGGGGCCCGCTCCTCTGTTTTTTTTGGGTAGGCTTCTTTGCCCCGCGTCTTTACGCGGGTCCGCCTTGCGGCTTCTCTGGCTCCCACTCGGAGCCGCAGTTGTTGCAAGGGCTGTGAAGCCTGTTTCTCTGCCTCTGCCGCGGAGTGCTTCTGGCCTTTTTTCAAGGCCTACGTCGCACTTCCGTCTCCTTCAGAGCTCGTCCTCTCGCCTATTCCTTAGGATTGGTTTTCTCTGCGGGTTCTCGGCTCTGGCTGCTGTCTCCAAAAAATCTTCTTGGGTAGGTCATTTAAACACATATAAAGTCTGAGGTCCTGTTACTCACCTTGGTGTACTCCCTGTCTAGGTGAGTTATTGCTTCCTGACTTTTGAATCTAGTTCCATGTGTTTTTTTGGTTGTGCTTGGCCGTTTTTGAGCAGCCTTTGACTGCAGCTATCGCCTCGCTCTGAGATATCATGCTCAACCTCCGATGAGTGTTGCTAGTCTGGTGTTGATTGAAATTATCCATTCAACGGTGGTTTAAATTGCATATATTTCAGTAAACATTGGTGTTTTGTAGGAATGCAGTGTCAGTTCAAAGGATTTATTCAAAAACAATTAGGTTTTTAAAAATCATCTAACTGAAGCCTGATTTCCTTTCCAATGGACTTCCGTTCCAGGCCCGCCCCACAGATTGAATGGGATTGTGGGTCCGTGTGGGCTATGGGCCCAAAACGGATTGGGGAAGAGTGATGGTAGACAGGGCTGTGACCTGGGTCCCTGGTCGAGTCCAATTTCTATTTTAGGGGTGATTTTTAAAATGGTATTTTGGGGCATTTCATGATAAGAAAGGAAAAATGCATATATTTTCGGTCAACACATTGGAAAGGAAAATCAGGCTTCAGTTAGATGATTTATAAAAATAATGTGTTTTTGAATAATTTTAAACTCTTATTCTTAAAAACTTACTATATTTTGACTATTTAATCGGTTCCTAGCTGTGTGACATGATTATAACACAGACACAGTGCGTCAATGCAATAGGCCTACGCACGCTGGAGCCTATTAAACGCATACTAGTAACAGTATTCGTAATGATTATTCTTTATATTTCATACAACATTAACCAAAGATCCTAAAAACAGGAAAAGAGTTAAACCAAACTGCGACAGCAGGATCATATTGATGAGCGTCTTCGAGATCAAGCCAAAGTCTTTACAGTAGTAAATGGATCCTGAGGGAAGGGTTTGATTAGATCGGTGTAATAAATATCTTAATGCTTTGGTCCCACAGCAAGCAGGATAAAAGGGACACAATGACATTGAAAAATATCAGACATATGAAATAGACCCTTACTTAAATCATTCCACAATTTTAAAAAACAATTAGAGTAATATATTATGTAAAAACAGTTAAAACAGTAAAGTACAGGCAATTCCTGCCACAGTAATTAAGGTGTTACATCCCTTGCCAGGAAATTACAGTTTGTGTCTAGCATGTTTTTTTGATTAATTTCAAAAAGCATTCAGACATTGTATGTAAAGACTGGTATAGTCCATTCTCTACCTCCTTTGCAGTGATTTCACAACCTTGATGAAGCCCTAACGCACACGCTTCAAGATATCACGTCTTTGTGCGCGCGTGTAAAACTCCTTTCCTTTTTAAGCCAGCGCGCGTGCGGTTTACTGGTTGGCGACCATAAATCTCATACTGACGTCATGCACGGCGGTAGGGCTAAATGGAGTAGTATAGCAAGATACTGGTCTCAGAAGTGATCAAATGAGTCTGTAAATTTGTATCTGTATCATTGGCTTCGAAAAGTGGGGGAATTTAGGAAGCTCCTTCCTGGGAAATTTAGCATTGGAGGCGAAATCTTTATTTTTTCAGATAAAGAAATATGCTACAAAAGTGGGGGGCAATCAGGGGACTGTGAGTATCTTCAGGGAAAGTTACATTGTTTTAGCCTGCTGGTATCTAGGACAGCAGCTGTCTTTTATCTATTTCAGTATATTTAATCTGTGATATTTTAACTTTTGGTTTATCTTGTATACAAATTTGTTGTTTTGGAATGAGTACTGAAATGGGAAAAGGATTGTACCAGATGGTATTAACCCCCTGAGGTATACCGGACGGATTGATTGGTTATTAACAGTTGAGTTATTTAATCTATTTAGCCAATCAGAGACATGTAAGAAAGGCTTACAGTTTGACCAAGTTATATAGGTTATTTTAATTGGTTAATCAAAGGTATATCATTGTATATCAATGTAATGAGCCAATCAGAGATACGGTAAGAAAGGTGGTAGACTTCAGGGGATTAAGGTTCGAAATGGAATTATCCATGGGAAACCTAACTTTAAAGAGAATGAGGAGTTCCAGAAAGAAGGCGCCTCAATTTTTGTCAAACTACGGTTTTTTGCAGTTTGGAATGCTTACCAGATGTATTAGTTTAGATCACACCTGAAGTGAAAGAGCCGAATACGCCGTCTTTATGTAATAAGATGATGTTTTGGTACTTTCTGTCGTGCACGGAGAGTGAGAAAGTCAAAGCAGGTTGTTTTCTAGGGATGATTGCAATAGCAGGCAAGTCAAAACCAAGGGTGTGTGCTTTTTTTTGTACTTGTGTGTTACTCGAAACATTCGAAACGTTCTTGGTAAGTGATCTTACGACCGATCCAGTGAAATTGAGAGAAATGGTATCTCAAAAATCTTTAAAATACACACTCCCTCTGTGGTAGATTTAGGTAAAGTCTTCCACGAACGGGATTATTGGATTCAAAGGAATAAACCCACTTTGTTGTTTCAGAAAGTACAAGATGCTTTGCGAGACCACGCATCGCAGTGAGGACCCACCAAACTGTCCACCCCCAAAACTCTGTGACCTCCCATAAGACCGCTGCAAAAAACACCAACCATGGATATATGGAAAGAAGAGTATACTCGTAGTCATCAGCTGTATGAAAGTAAGCCTATTTTGAATAAAAGCAAAATTGTAATTTACTTACCAGAGATGTTTGGGCCTGCAGGGCTAGCCTTACTGGGAATCTTTGTGGTCTTCATTACCAACTTGCACTACTCACATTGTGATAATTTGCCTTAATTTTTCTTCCTATGACATTTGATCTATTGTTAAAAACATTTTCTCTCACTGACATGTCTCATTTACAAACTTTTCACTTCACATTTGATCTTCATTTGAACCTGAACTACCCATCTTCACGTTTTGGTATTTATATTGTACCATTCCTCTCTAACAGCACCCCCAACAAGATGATGAGCTTGCCATCACGGATTTTGAAGAGAAAGACAAAAGACAATGTCACGCTTCGGTGGTCGTAACTCCAGAGCAGGGAGCACTGCTTCGTCAACACGCAGACGCAACGGTTGGCCAGGGTGTGGTGGGTGATGGGACCATCACAATCTACATGAGTGCAATGACCTTGTTGGGATTGGATGATAATGAGAGTCATCAGGATCCAACTATGGTCCAAGGAGGTTACCTCTTCATATCTGTATCTTAGACATATAAGGCATAGAGATGGAAAAGAAACAGTGGTGTTATCTGTGTAGGTTACCAATTTTGGGTGTTTGTGACACAAAAACGTAACAGAATTTTGTCCCATTTTGATTGAAATGTACCACTTATGGGTTCCATGTGTCGCTGAGCCCTTGAGGCCTTAAGGGTTGAGTGTCTTGTTGCACTACTGCAGACCTTAATTAACCATGTTGCACCATGATTCAAGTTTTTTTTCAAACAATCCCTTGTCAATTTCTGGCTTGTTCCAACTTTAAATGTGAATTTAGTAAATTGGCTACCCTCTCAAGGCATAAACATTTGTTTATAGAGCAGAATCAAGAGAATATTTTATTTTCATATTTTCCCATACCTACCATTTTGTTTAATACCACCTCCGATGTAATTGTGATCTTTCAGTGACTGAGTGTTTTGAACTACTTCCAATCTGTGGAGAGAACTTTGACAATTAACGATGGAGGACTCTCATTGGAAAGTAAACAGAAAAATGCAAGGTGAATCAGTGTGATGAAGTTTGAAACTATGATATAATTATATTTGAATTACTTGTAAAATATGATGCACAATACATTGCACATGCAGATAAAATGACAAATCATATATTAATGGTATCTGTGGTGGTGCCAAGTGGGCACTGGGGCAATACCCTCCCACAGTGCTGAAGTTGCCAAATTTTGCACTAATTCCATTCCCCCCCCCAACATTTCACCACAAACCCCCAGTTTTTACTTATATAATTATATAGGGGGTAATGGATGTAATTTGAATAGCCATGGTGAGAACATGATTAATGCGTGGTTGTCACATGTACTGCATATGGCAACCATGCATTGATCATGATGTGACCATGGTTATTTCATATGGGAGTCATATACTTAATTGTGCTTTCCATGGGGTGTATAGAATTCATCTGAAACAGCATAATAGTAGCAATCCAAAAGAGCAACCAGGCCGTAACCATGAACTTTTTAGGTGAGGGGAAAATTTTGTTCAAAAGGGAACCTTTTTCCTCCCCAAAACACAGTGGGCCAGGGGGTGTCAATAATTCAAAATCGACCCCTTCAAAATGTCAATTTATGTTTCCATACCCCAGTAACCATCCAGCACATTAGTCTCTGAAATGTTTTGAACTCTGATGGGATCCCCGGTGTACCCCAAACACATAACTGAAGTCGCAGAAACACAAAGTAAATTTTCAGGTACTTTTTGTCCCCAAAAATGTGTAAAAAATTTGGCAGATTTCAAGTTGTTGTTATCAATCACAGCCTTAATAGATGACTCTGGAAACACTCTTGTCTTTTTATATATTTATAATTGCCCTTTTTAATCCATACAACATGTCTCTGAAACGATTTTCAGTAATCTTTTCTTGGAATTGGAAATGCATATATTGTCAAGAGTCGAATTTGATTACTTATTCGCACTTCGGTTTAAAAATGACTAGTACTTTTATTGCCTATACTTGCCCACCTTCTAACCACCACCTAAAGTTCAGCCCTATTGTAGTGAAGATACAACAAAATTTGGCTGCCACCATCCGCCTCCCAGGGAGCTAGAGGGTCTTCTAACTCCCCTCATGAAGAAAAATCTGCGTGGGCGCGCAGTGGGCACATAGGGCCAATGCAGTGCTGTCCATACAAGACGCTATGATTGGTATTATATGCCACACGGTGTTTCACTAAGGTTCTGTGGCATGCGCATCAAGATCGGCAGTCCAAGGAGCATGCCCAGTTGGCATGCTAAGTGAAGAGCATAAGAGGGCGTCTAACAAGAAGGTCAAGAACTTCCGAGAGTTTCACTCACTAGGAAGAACTTCACTAGGAAGGTCTCCCTAATGAAGATTAACGAGGATCTCATGCGGATGCTAATGGCTCATTCTGCTCTATACATTGCATCCTTGAGAAGGTTCATGTCCAAGGAAAACTAAGAAGTTGGATCCTTCCTGGCGACAGCAAGGCATGCTCTCCTATAAATCGACTCTCATCATCATAACTTAATTGCAATGCGTATTTATTACTCATATTGAATACTCCTCTCGAAGTATTTTTTAATATTTCATTCACATTTTCCTACGTATCATTATGATTATTATAATTAATATTATTATTTTTATCATATTTTTCAAAGTACAGGGTGTCTAATAAAAGTGCTCCAAAAAGGTCCTGTTTTGGGATGCAGCATTTTTTTGTTTCATCACGAACTCATTTGCCAATCCCGAAATATGCACCATTTTCCGCAAGATAGGAAAATCCAGTTTACAAGTGTCACTATTGTTGTATATGTATTTCAATGGAGGTGATCAATGAGTTAGGAAAGAAATGGTAAACAGTTGAACAGAACTTCAGTCTCTCAGTATTCGGATATGGACC
>JAMKCH010007716.1:0-93829 GCA_023653785.1 Ophioderma brevispina | reverse complement strand
ACATTGTGAATAAGTATGTATTGAAGTTTAAAAAATATTAAAGAGCCTTAAATAGGTACGAACGTTTGCTTTTAATCAAATTTCCTTTCTTTAAGGGGAGGTGTTAAGCCCCAAGAAGTAGCAATGATTTATGTCACTTTGAGCAAGATTAAGTCATGAATTAGCACATAAAAATATTATAAATTAGTCTAGTAAACAATATGGAATTACCTTGGTTTGTGGTGCATAAACTGGTGTGTATGTTAGCAATTAGAAATTCAAGAGAACCGCGGAGAATGTTTCGGAGTTTACTGGAGCTCTAGGAGATCAGAATAGCCTAACTCACGGTGATATGTGTCTGGCTATAGATGGCGCCTTACTGTATCTACAGGCACAGTGCGGTGTGTGGGGATGGATAGGAAATTCAATATGGGGAATACATTGAGATGAATCCAGAATTATAATGTAATGGACTATATTTAGCACATGATTCATATAGAGAGGGACCAGATCCTGCTAGTATTGTTTGAGAGGGATAATATAAAGCTCTGGGGAGAGAAGATGAGAGAGTATCACAAACATCTTACTCCAAGTAATTAAGAGAGTTTCTTAACAATGCTTGGCTCCAAGTTATTAGCAGAGTTTCCAAGTGACAGTGACAGTAATGCACAGTCTAGTACTATCGCCCATATAGTGGACTTGTCATAGTAGTCTCAGCTCCAGCAGTTTTGTTCGATTGTGTAGCCGGGTTCGGTTTGTATTCTGTGGCTTGAGTTTATCCAAGGATAACCAGCTACAGCACTTTTGGACTTATATTTAGTCGAAACCTCCGGGCTTCGGGAGTCATTAGGAGCTGGTTTCTTCAGGAAAGGACAGTCGTCCGTGGACACGTCCCGCTATTGGAAATTGGAGCTTTGCGCTGGAATATTCGCAGGGGATCTTCTTTGCAAGTTCGGCATCTTTAAGTTGTATCTCGCTGCAGCCCGCGTCGCGGCACCACACCAGGTAGTAAGTTTAGTAGTCATTAATTAACAACTTATATAGATGATCTTGATTATGATACCTAATCGAGTTGATGAGGATTGATTAAACACACAATTAAAATAAATACTTGTTCTAAAATTTGTAATCAAGTTCACAGTGTATTGTCTAGTTATTAGGAGTTTGAAATCGTATTTTTGAGATGGTTTTGGCCTTGGTCAAGGTGACCGTAACACACTATCCAAACTTGAAGCAATCCAGAGACATGCCTTTTCTATCATTGGTCTCCCTGAGAGTGAGCTTATCTCTTTCCACGTCCAACCATGGGCACTTCGCAGGGAGTTGGACTTGGTCACCCTTTCCACCACATGTTTTATGGATAAGCACCAAATCTTGCAGCCTCAGGTCTCAGACCTGCTGTTGAAAATCCCATGGTCAACCTTTCGATACAATCATGCTCAGTTGGATGGCTAACTAATAGATAAAATATTAAAAATTCAGTGACTTTTGCCCAAAATTGTGTTTTTCCTGTAAGTATATATAATGAAGTGGCCAAGGCCCAGTCGGTCTATCAAAGCTGCGTGTAAGTGGCAAATTCTTTTGTGTGGGTCACTTATTTTATTTTCTTAGTTCCAGAGGTGGTGAAGAGTTTTACTTTGATACTGACTAACTTTCACATGCATTGTCATAAGCAGTAAAAAGTACATGAAAAACGTCATGCACAGATTGAAATACAAATTAATTCATATTCCTTAAGCTTGTTAAAACTGGATCTGCTGGTGAGTGCAACAATGTCACATCTAGATCTGAGATTGATTGGCTTAATTACGTTTACGAATCACGAAGTGAGTCTTAAACAAGGTTATCTCACCCTTCATGGTAGCCTCGTCGAGATCGACAGGGTTGCCATCCAAAGGTGCTGTCGTCTTGTGTTAGCGTGGTGCGATGTGGAGCCATCAGCCAATCAGATAGGCGCTTGAGGTGGCTGCTCTGTCTGTTCATTTTCGGTCCTGTCACTTGGTGTGTGTCGGCCGTCTGTGAAGGTCATAAATTCTCCGTGCTCTCTACAGCCTTTCTTGTTCAAAGAAAAACGCTCATCTTCGGGTTGATTTATGAATTTGGTTGCCGATACGGCCGATTAAGCTATGAGTGCCAAGTTGTAATCAAACAGGAAAACCTGGAACATTTCTATTTGGGAAGTTATAACTCTTTAGTTTTAATAATTGTTCGCGAAGGTCGGACTTGCGTATACCTGTTTTATGGATCATGATGGATACTAAACGCTGTACATTTCACTACCAGGATTCTGTTACTGCGTCAGGTTCTTCGTTACCTTTGACTTTGTTAATGACTCGTGTCTGTGGAGTTGCAATCAGGAACCATATTCTTTTATCGTCTACTACGTTATTTCAATCCAGTGATTAATAATTTGTAGTACTGCTCTGTTTTAAGCAAGAAGATGATTTCAGGTTGGACTGTCGTTTAAAAGTGTGAACGCCGTGGAAAATCAACTTGTTGGTTTCATATGTTGATTAGTTTACTAAAGGATCGTCCCCTGTGCGGCATGATTTCTACTGAAACTGCATTTTCGTCATCTTGTAGCGACCTAGTGAATTTTTTAATCCCTCGGGTTCGGCGTAATAAAACGAACTTGCTCGAAATAAATGCAGACTTCAACTAATCTGGTGCATGATTGTTTTGCCCGCTGATTGTCATCATTAATATTCCATGTCCGTAAGGATGGGCGGCATTTCGACTGGTTGGCTGAACTTTTTTCTTGTGGTTTGGAACGACATCTCCAAAAATTCATGCAGTCGTTGTGCTATTATTAGACTTTATTGCAACAAGGAGGGCCAAATCAACAGTTGTTATGATATATTGTGAAGGTGTGCTATTTGTTGTTATGAACATGATGCGGATGTGCTATGAAGATGCAGCGGTGTTTTTATTAATGACATGTTATGAAGTTGTGCTAAGCAGACTTAGCGGTATATCTATCCTTGCCATAATGTTCTGAGTGATTGTTTTGTAAATTACTAATCAGGCTATTTGGACGTGTGTAATCAATATTTACTATTATATGCTATGCTATTCCAGTCCTTCGTTTTTGGGGTACTCTTTTTGTTATGCATGCGTGATCGCTGTAAGATGGATGGATGGCTTCGTGTATGTTAGAATTGGTGTCATTGTTTAAGATCGATACTTACAAGGCTCTTTAGTGGGCTTGTAAGGAGAGAGAGTTTGTGTGAGGTTTTGTGTTGAGTGTCCTGAGTGAGTTAAAGTGTGTTTGCCCGTGGCTTTTTGTATGTCCTTGCTTAGGGCTGTATTTTTTATACCTCTTGCCAAATCTTTAATAGGCACAACCTCCTTATTTGTACCCTCGCAATCGCGTTCCATCAAGCGCAGGCTCTTCACACACACACACAATCACACACACACATTCACACACACACCACACACACAACACCCTCGGCACACCACACCACACACACATACAACACACACACTTGTCCGTATGCATTTAAGTATCTTTTAATCTCAGTTTCATTATTTTTCTCACATCATTTTTTACTGGTGTGAGAAAGGGTTGTTGAAGTGGACTGTTTCTTTGTGTTAGGCGCATTGATTGTTTACCACCATTTTTGGTAGTCCCAGTTAAATTTTTGGTGTGTGGTGTATTGTATGATTTTGCTTTCAAAACTATTTTCTTTAGGTGTGGTGCGTGTTTTGGTTTTTAAACTACTTCTGTATCTACAGTTGCTATTTTCACGTTGTTGCTATTTTTGTCGTAATGACTACAATTTCATTTACATATTAGATTAAGTATATTGTTCAGTTATCGCTAGGTTTATCATCTTTTCCTTTTTTTCTGTTCTGCTTTTATTAGAAGTCTCCAAGTCTGATTGGAACTTTTTAGTGTCCTATAATTCATCCAGTGTTGCCTTTTCCGGGTTATGCTTGGTACGTGAGTTTTCTGAACATTGTTTTGTGCAATAAAGTATTTTAAAATAGGTGATTTCGCTATGTGCGGATTTTTACGCCTTTTAAAAAAAATAAAAATAGGTATTAACCCCTTTTTGTGCTTTCCTCTTTTATACTCAGGATTCGTTAGGTTTTTGTAGTATTGAAGCATTTGGACGTTTTTGTTGCTTGTGTGGTTAACATATATTCTTGAATGCTCTTAGCGGCAATATGTTTTGTACTGCGGTCGAAGGGGTAATGTTAAAAAAAAAAATAATGCGTGTTGGCTGTGCTGTGTCTCCGAATTTAGCTGTTCTTCGTGTTTGCATGTGTTGTGAGCGTGTTCTCTTCATGTGGTTTTCAATTGTCTAAATTGAATTGCGTTTGGGCGTGCATTTCTTAAAAGTTTTGTATATTTTATCAGTCATCCTGGCTTTTCATTCCTTATTGGTTAGCTGGGTTACTTTTCTGTTTACATGTAGTGTTTGTGTATCAATGGCTTTTGAATCTGTAGGTGGTACGGGCAAATTCTTTGGTTGTTCTCCTTGTGTTTTTTCTAGAGTTTTAAAAGCTCTCCTTGAGCATTCGAACAGTACGCTTTAAGCACAGCTCCTCATCCACCAAAAATTTGGTATCGTTATGTCGACGACACTCTGTGTTCATGGAGAGAGAACGGGTGGATTAATTTACACACAGCCTATAACAACAATAATGATGCCATTAGTTCACCACGAGCTGATCTAACAACAGCATCACCCCTGTTTGGACACGCTGGGATCACTCGACAGTTTGGATGGGTCCTTGACGTGTAGTGTTTAAGAAACCCACACACACGGACCAATATTGCTTTGGTTCGCACCACCCCCTACAACCCACCCTGGGTGTCTTTAGGACCCTACTCATAGAGCCCAACACATTATAACCACGAGATAAGATAGACAACAGATATTGATCACTTCAGGATTGTTGGAAGCAGTGTGGTTATGAAGCCCTGGGTCGTCGCTGTCATGACCACAAAGAGAAGGACAAACAGAAAGCCAAATACCGAGAACCTGTCCCCCTGCGAAAGGGAGCGTGGTGATTCCTTACATACATGGTAACATCAGAGACTATTGCTCGCCTGTTCCAGAACAAGGGCATTCGCACGCATTACAAGCCAGTTAATTCCATCCGCCAAAAACTGGTTGCTCCGAAGGATAAACCAAAACGGAGCATAATCATGGTAACTGTTTATCACATCACATGCGATGACTGCCCTGCGGCCTATGTCGGTGAATCAGAACGCTCACTCAAGACCCGCCTGGCTGAGCATAGGAGACCAAGCAGTTCTTCCTCCCTTTAGCTCAACACATTAAACATTCAAACACTCCTCAACTGGAAGGGTGTTCAAGTTCTGGACCAGGACTCCAACTTGTTTAATCGCGGTGTCAAGGTAGGCTTCAACATCGCGCCAACCCGGTTCACTTAACCGATACAAGGGCCGCCACGATCTTCCACCTGTATACCAGTCTATTTTGTCACATGTTCAAAGGTCCCTCTAGGTCCATGTGACACCCAAGATCAGTAACATCTTCAGTTTTGATAAAGAACAGAGTCGTCGTGTCGAAGCTCACGTAAGTGAATCTTTTTTTGCTGTGAGTAAGGTTAAATCAATTCATCAGCTGTTACCTAGTTTTTAAGTCACAATTTCCTGTATGCTATTGATGATTCAGGCAGTGTTCCATCCGGTGAACCAACCTTTGGAGCTCAACAGGATCTTGTCCTGGTCTAGTTGTACTTTTTTGTTAATATAGGCTTGGATATGCAGGCTTAAGTGTCTAGGGTAGTAGTGCTTGGATAAGATACGTTGATAGGCAGAGTGTAGTTTTTTGCTTACGTAACGTGGTCATTTTATATTTTTGTGGTACTACAGATTGGTTGGTGGTATCTAAGGTGTTCAGCTTGTACCTTAATACGAGCGCAGGAAATACTGTCAGGTCATCTTTTAACCTAGCTGGGAAGTGCAATAATAGTGGATGCCATGTATGCACTGGAAGATATAAGAAAGGTTCGTTTCTGGCAAAATATGACAGTTTGGAAGTAAGTCGTAGCAATTTTGGATGTGCATGATGATTATGAGAACCAGTTCGGGTTAACGGAAGTGCCATGGTTAACCGGGTGTGCTAAATGTAGCAACTGTCGTGTGATTAGGGACTTGTGAAGTGTGATTCTGAGCAAAACGATGAGTATCCCTTGGGCAAAAGGTTATTAATAAAGATTCTGGTTAGGAACTGGAGTGAGCAGAAGGTGTCTGAAGGGAGGTATACACCGCTGTTTTGGAGTTTTTTTACAGAAGTTTAGAGGTTTTGGCATGAGTCAGAAAGTTGGAAGAGGGAATAGATGAAGGGAAAGAAGACTTACTTGGATGGCTAGCTTAGAGGTAGGATAACGGGAAGAAGGTTTCTTTTGGATGGTAAGCTTAGTTAAGTGGCCTCATAAAAGAGGTCAAGGAGGTAGAGCTACTTAGAATAGCAAACGACAGAGTGTTGAGACACACTTGACGCAATGTCTGTGGCTATGGCCCCTTCATGTACATCGTGTGTTATATCATTAAACCGTAAAAACGGAACCCCTTCTTGTTCCATCACTATTTTTCGTCTCATTCAACCCTGTGTCCTAGTAATGTTTTCCTTATGTTTTTTTTCTGAGCTGTCTTGTATTCTCCTGTACATGTATTGTGCGTTTGACAATTTCCTGTATTATCATTTCAAACCCCTTTTTCCTGTTAGAATCTATTTCCAGTAGCACAGCGAAATAGGCAATTCAGGGAATCCAGCAATTTGTGCTACACATTCATTGAATCATTCTGTATGTAAGCTTTCGAGAGTGTTTTGATCTTGATAAGGTTGCTGTTGGTGTATGTGGCAAGTGCGTTGTGTTACCAGCTACGATACATGTTTGGTTACTTCTACTTGGATATAGATACCTTAAATGTCACTCTTTAATAGATATTCAGATATTCAGATTTTATTGTCACTCATCATCTTCATAGTCGAATCTTGGCAGTAATATCTAATAATAATAATAATGTTAAGTGGCAAAAAGGATAATAAATTTCCCAGATATAACATGCTACATTATAATTTGAGAATGATAAGATTGATAATAATGATACAAAAAAAATTTCCATTTACCTACGTAGTTGCAATACGATTGGCGATTGGCGAGGTCACTACTAAATCGCAAAGCTTGCAGTTGTATGGACCTCTTAAGAAATGGTAACATAAAAAATATAAGACCAACCAAAAATTATTTATACGGGTTTCTCATTTTTCATGTGTTGGCTTAATTTGCTTAAAACTTTTAAAAAAAATGTGTAAATTTCATTTAATTTCGTATTCCTTAAGATTCTATTCGGGGAATGGCACATTGACCCCCTTTTTGGTGTATAAATCTTGCTGGACTTCAATCCATCATTCAATATTTATTTTGTTCATCACAAGGTTCAGCAAAATACAGTACGATGAATACATATGTGGTGATGTCTCTATACCTACATTGAGTTGATAAATTGAAGTATTTAGAAAAATATTGAGACGCAAGTGAAATTTTTAATAATATTTCATTGTGTCGATATCTGAAGGGATTAAGCTCATACCTTTCCAACCTCCAGGTTTTTTCCGGGGGGAGGGGGAGGGGGAGGGGGAGGGTGAGGGGGAGGGGGAGGGGGGGCATTGGCAAGTCACTTCATAGTAACTTGGTTGGAGGTGTTTCCTATTCATTTTTAATTTCTAGATTATGTGATGTCTAGTTTTGGTTTAATTCTCCATATTTCTAAAATTTTCAACATAATTACTACGGTGCTTCAACTGGCTATATATTTTTGCTTGTTTCAAAAACTATGTGGTATTCATGCTTTTGGATTTATAATATTTTGTACTGTTTCAATCAGGGGGAATTCTTTCTGGATATTATATCATTAAAATTTCCAATCAATATTTCCTACGATTCCCTCGGCGCTAATACATGCTTCTGTGCAAAAACTACTGAGTTCCCTCGGGTTATATCACTGTGTTATATCTATATCATAACCAAAGTAATACTATTTATAATTGGTTGATTAAGCATATTTAAGGCATTATAATGAATATAAAAATGTTATACTGATGTCAAGAGTTAGTTCTCTCAGAGAAGTATGTCTATATTTCGAGTTACGATTTAATCATTGCTCATTAAAACTATAAAGGTTGTTACAAGCCTACATGTATATCAATACTGAGCTTCCTCGGTTGTCTATGTTATTAATCCCAGGAAGAACTGATAGTCTTCGGGGATATCTTTGGCTGTAATTAATGTAATGGCCTAAATAAACGTTAAGTGTTTTGAATTTGTCTTCACTGATTTTCATCGGAAGTAATGGTCAGTACCCATGCACAATTTTTGCTACTTATCCATAGTGCTTCCACAGATATAAATTGTTATTTAACCGTATTCCGAGGTCTTCACCCGACTTTAGGCCAGTGTGCCGTTTTGTTTGGATTCCATTATTTGTGCGCAAACAGGGTTTACGGACTTGGAATGAGGTCTTCACCCATTCCTTTTGTCAATTTCACAATATGCATTAAATGACCTTCTCAGATGGCTTAACATGCCTCAATGCCCACTCCGGTTGTTTTCTTCTCTTCTTTAGCGGGGTTATATAATTACGTGTTACAATCACGAAGTAGTCTTAAACAGGTTAGCTCACCCTTCAGCAGCCTCTTCGAGAATCGACCGGGTTTGCCATCCAAAGGTGCTCTGTCGTCTTGTGTTAACGTGTTGCTATGTGGGCCATCAACCAATCAGATAGCCGCTTGAGTGGCTGCTTCTGTCTGTTCTATTCGGTCGGTCACTTTGTGTTACGGCCCGTCTGTGAGGGCATAAATTCTCCGTTGCTCCTCTACACCCTTTTTGTTAACCCTCCCTCCCACCCATTAATTTTATTTTATGTAGTCCAGTTTTTTTACAGTAATTATTTTGGTTATTTATCCATACCACTTGTTATGTATCCAAAAGCTCTTTTGGGGTGTATAATCTTCTCATGGCATTTACACCAATTTTATAGGTACAAGAAAAATTGAGTTGTTATTGGGTCAAAAATACAAATTTCTTATCTTGGTGAGGTGTTTCCTATTCCTTTTTAATTTCTAGATTTGGGTGTCAATTTGTTTTATTCTCCATATTTCTAAAATTCTAAACATATTAATTACTACGGTGCTTCAACGGGCTATTTTTTTGCTTTGTTTCAAAAACTACTGTGGTATTCATGCTTTTGGATTTATAAATTTTATTATTGTTATTGATTTTTGTATGGCTTCACATACAATTGATTTTTACTTTAATTTCCAAATAATATTTCTACGGCAGTTCCCTCGGCGATAAGACATGCTTCTGTGCCAAAACACTGAGTTCCCGTCGGGTTATTCACTGTGTTATATCCTATAGCATAACAAGTAATAATATTCGAATGTTTTATTAAATTCATTTTAAAGCATGATATGATATAAAAACGTTATACTGAGATCAAGAGTTTAGTGCTCTCAGAGAATTATATTGCATATATTTCTAGTTAACGATTTAATCATTGCTCATTAAAACATATAAAGGTTGTTACAAGCCTACATGTATATCAATACTCAGCTTCCTCGGTTGTCGTATGTTATATAAGCCCACTGATAGTCCATCTGGATATCTTTGGCTGTAATTATGTATTGGCTAAATAAACGTTAATGTTTGAATTTGTCTTCACTGATTTCCATCGGAATAAGGTCCCGTAAACCCCACGCACAATTTTTGCTACTTATCATAGTGCGTCCACAGATATAAATTGTTATTTACGTATTCGAGGTCTTCACCCGAATTTAGGCCAGTGGCCGTTTTGTTGGATTCCATTATTTGTGCGCAAACAGGGTTTACGGACTTGATGAGGTCTCACCCAATTCCTGTTTGTCAATTTCACAAGATGCTTAATGACCTTCTCAGATGCTGAACATGCCAATGCCCACTCCGGTGTGTTCTGTCCTCTTCTTTAGCGGGTGGATTAACCTGGCTGTAAATTGTTTTTGTTGTCAAAGCTATTAATATGGGACATATCATATCATTTTGGGTGCAACAATTCACAACCCACCCATTACATACACCCATTAAGCTTCTTAGTGCTCACCACATTTTAACTAAATTGCAAAAAATAAATCTGTGTTGAGTTTTATTTTAACGTCTTTAAATCGGGAGCCCGAAGGTGTCTACTAATGAGGGTAGCCCAAGAAAGGGGCGAGTATAAAATTGAATACCCTATGAAAGTGGTGTATATAAGAGAATATGTTCATCGAATTCCTCTTTCCAATATCAACATCGCGACAATCTTGACAAATAGAAGACGGTACAGCAGTCACATTTCATCCTTTAGGGATATTTATTCTGTTGCTGGCACTCTGAACATTATATAGTCTTGAAAGCGAGACACTGTTCAATGTAACAAGTACTGTGATAGTTGTTCGAGAACTAGCGTGTAACCTTTCAAGTATCCATTGATATAAATGTTTTTCCGCAGCATGGTGGGTGGTTAGGAAGGCCATTACTAGTGTCGCCATGATAATTTTATTTTAAAACCAGAATATATGTCAAGTGTGGACCCTATTGTGTGGCACAATGTTAAAATAGAAAGATAGAAGATATAAATCATACAGGTAGAACATAAGAATCAGCTCAAAAGATGTTAGTTCCCTATATCCTTATTGATCATGTAATAAATAATCTAAGTAATCCTTTAAAAACTTTTGTGGTCAGTAGTCTCTGTCTGTTCGGCCTCTTTTGTTTCTAAAACTACCCTGGCGTTTTTGCACAGTGGTCTTAAAATTCCAGCCAATCTTATCTATTTTGTGTGGAGCATACAGTAATGTTAAAGTGTAGTAGGGTCAAAATTAACGTCCATTCTAGAAGTTTGGGGAAGAAAGGTTTGAAGTGTTTCTTATACTTTTAAGTCTGACAAGATTTTTTTGGGTCCAACCTCTGGGAAGATGTGGGGAACTCTCGCTAGAGGTGCGTTTTTCAAAATTTCCTTTTGAGAGTTATCCACATTTCCCATATGTTGGACCAACAAATCTTGTTCAGCATCCTTGAAAATATAAATTAATTCTTTAAACATCAATTGACTTTGATTGTACATTTGAATTGATATAATTGAAAACATAAACAGAAAGCATAATTGCTATTATATGGAATTTTGGTCAGCCCTTTTGGAAAAGTCGCCCTCTTTGTTACTTATCAGCATTCCTAATATTTGGAATAGCATTAAACAATAATAAGCATTAAGAAACACCGAAACTTGATTCCATTTGGACTAACTTGAGATGGCTGTTTTTAGCTTTAGATGCAATTTTCTGGAATTTGGCGGCCATTTTGAAAAAAAAGCCCTCGTGAGAGTTCCCCACATTCCATAGGTTGGACCAAAATATCTTGTTCAGCATTCGTGAAAATGTAAACAATCCCTTCAAACTCTTCACTTATTTATAATTGTATCCAACAATAATTAAATGATAACGGTCCCAAACAGCTATTATACAGAATTTTGGCAGCCATTTTGAACAAGAAGCGCTCTCTACGGGTACTTATCATAATTTCTAATTATTGGAAAAGCATTAAATGCGGTCGCGGCGTTGACTAGCATTAAGAACACCTAAATTTGAATTTCATTGGACTCTTGATCGCTGTTTTAGCCGTAATATGCCAATTTTCCTGGAATTTTGGAGGCCATTGAAAAAGCGCCCTCTAAAGGTATCCATAATCATATCCTAATTATTTAAATATAATTATATAATAGAGAGCATTCAAATTGATTTCATTTGGATTCTCAATAAGCCCGTTTTCTAGCTTAAATATAATCATTTTCGGAATTTTGGCGGCCATTTTGAAAAACGCCCTCTAGCGAAAGTCCACATTTCCCCGAGTTGGACCAAAAAAAAACTTGTTCAGTATCCCCTTGAAAATGTAAAGAAATGCCGTCCAAACATCTTCAACTTTGATTTATACTTTGGGGTATTCAATAATATTATTGATAACGGTCCCAAAAAGCTATTCACACAGAATTTTGGGCAGTTTTGAAAAGGCGCCCTCCTGCGGGTACTTATCGTGAATTTTAATTATTGGAATAGCATTAGCCCAATATTAGCATTAAAAATCAGCCACAAAAATATTTCATATTAACTATTAGATTTAGCTTTTTTTTCTTTTTTTTTTTGTAGTTTCATATGCCATTTTCTGGAATTTGGGCGGCCATTTGAAACACGACCCTCTAGCGAGAGTTCCCACATTTCCAGAGGTTGGACCACCAAAAAAATCTTGTTCAGTACCCTTGAAAGTACAAGAAAAAACATATTCAAAACCTTCTTCCCCACAACTTCTAGAATGGGACTTAATTTTGAAACCCTACTAGTGTTAAAGTGCATCGCTAGCTGGAAGTGGGAGTAGTATAGCCCGATTTTTTGCTTGATGGGATTCCCGTGAATCCAGTTGTACAGTGTCAACATCGCTATTAAGTAGTAGAAAAGCCGAAATAAAGCTGACTTGCCCCTACGGGCGAAAAATATTGACACTAAGGGGGAGTTTGTTGACGGGTAAAAGCACGTTGGGAGAAAGATAGCGATCAACAGGTCCAATGGCTTAAACACAGAAAAAGCTTGGAAGTATTCTCATAGCATGCAACAGTATTCAATGGCGCAATCGAGCAGTCGCAAATAGCTTCCGCATATGTAGGTGTATGAAAGAGTTATGACAAACAAACGGGAATTAATGGCCAAATCTCTTTGTTTACGTTCCGAAGTTCGCCTTATTTAAAGGTTCATGGTCCGATCGCTAAGCCTGTCCCCGAAAACCCCGATTTCACCGGAGTGGTCAAACTTTGGTATCAGAGAGGAAAGCTACTATTTGTCTTATTTACCCCATGTTTGGTTTGGAGGTCTGAGCAAAAAATGTGACCCCCTTTTTGGTTGACCCAATATTAATTTTACACACGTACTCTATGGGGCTTACAAAATCACTGTTTTTCGCTCGAACATCAAAAACGGATTGAAATATCGCGCGCGAAACGGTACGATGGGGTTTTGGGGTGAATCCATTCTATCAAGATGAAAACTCCGCATATTAAATCGGGTCATTCCACTTCTAAGGAAGTAAGTAAATGATTCTTAAAGATACTCTGACAAATTTGTACTAATATTGATATCAAGGAATGGTTTTCAACCAGATCTCAACCCATTTCTTTAAGGTTTAGGGTACATTTAGAAACAGGTCCTCATGTTATTCCGGTGGAATACTTAAAAGAGAAC
This sequence comes from Ophioderma brevispina, assembly GCA_023653785.1. NCBI lineage: Eukaryota > Metazoa > Echinodermata > Ophiuroidea > Amphilepidida > Ophiodermatidae > Ophioderma > Ophioderma brevispina. The sequence continues at coordinate 80,567 of JAMKCH010007716.1, read as the reverse complement.
ACTTCAACATTTACGGATCTTCATTTTGTTACCTGTAAAAACAACTGAGAACTGTGAGTCATCATGAGAGAGAGGGTTCTTGATGCCATATCAACATGTATGGGATAAACGTGATCTTGTGGATAGATAGATCCATGACCCAAGTTGACAAAACGGCACTCTGAAACACTATTAACGCATTATCTTGAAAGTGAGACACTGTCAAATGAAACCACGTATGTAAACACGCTGTTCGGAACACTAGCCGGTTAGTATACATTAATATAAAATCCTGTCTATAAACTACTGGTCGGGGGGCAGGGCATGGCACAGTTACTGAGTATTCTATGAAAGAACTGTCACTTTAACCATACAAAAAACAGTACGCATATTTTTGAAATGTTGAGAAAAAAAAACCACAAAAAACCACATCACTTATATTATATTACAGGTAAACTTTAAAAAAAACCAGTTAGAAAGATTTTGATTTCCCGACTATGATAAGTGATATGGTAAAGTGTGTAATAACCGGAATTTTTCTTCTATAGGCAATTGTTGGTACTATAAAAAAAACTAATTAAAAAATAACATAATAATATAAAAATAAAAACACAAAACAAACCAAACACCAAAACAACAAACAAAACAAAACAGGGACACTTACTATGTACCACCCCCGGGGATGTGACAGTATACTCACATGTATGGGTATCGGGCCACCCAATAGCAGTAATAACGCTAACTCGTAGATAAATAAATAACATTTATATGAGCTGATACTAGATCTACAGAGAAGTCCCACAAATAAAATGCAATCCTCGCAGTTGGTTCTATAATTTCAAAATTACTGAGAAATTATTCATATTTTATAACAGATTCTGGAATGAACGAAAAAATAGTTTCATTTTCCTATCCAATAATTTGTCTAATACGGTTCACTAGGTTTTGAAAACAAAAAGCTATTAGGTAATCCACTGTCAAATTACCCCATTCCCATTTACGTTTGCCTTAGATCGTTCAAGCAGGGTTCACCTTGAAAGGTTGAATAAAATGGTCTTTCAACTACAAACCAAGAGTCTCCTGGTAGTAATCCTGTCTTTGTTTGTTAGAATAAGTTACTAAAAATTATCGTCGTGATTGTTTTCCACTGTCTTTTCGTCTGTCAGTATTTTCCTCTAATCATATTGAGAATAGTGAACTTGGCCAAACTTAAATGATTTTATCTCATGTGTGTCTGACAAATCCGCGTGAATATTGCAAATTTCAGGGGAAGGATTTTAAATACCAAATGAAGGAATGCTATGAATGGAGGTGGAAGACTCTGGTTATAATATGAGACCATTGATAGAAACCAACAAACAAACAAACACAAATCATCCACTGAAAATCAAACTTGAGTTACATCCAATACAATGTCTGATGTAATTGTGAACAGAGAACATTTCCCTTTATTTGTTCAAAGACATGTTGTCTTAAATCTTTAATATTTGTTTAGGAAGGTTATACTGGGTTTATTGAACCAAACTTAAGTGGTAAGGATAAAGAAAAGAGACAGAAGAAAAGAGGTAAATAAAATCATCACTTTGATTGTGTAGTCATCAGTCAACTTGGAAAGGCTCTTAACTTGAATTGTGGCTTACTTGCGTAATCGCAAGGTTATAAAAATCAAATGAAAGCAAATCAGATGGAACAGTTATGTGGAGAAAATGATAGACCTTACAAATAGACCGCAACATCTTCACATTTTAAAAATATATTGTGACAATGATAGCCCCCCCAACCATTTCATTTATTGGTATTTTATCACTCGCTTGAAATTTGGCATAAATGATCACACAAATGGTCGACACAATGAAGATTAAAACTTTAAGTTCAGTCAAAGTCGTAAGTTACTACTATAAATATGAGTAGAGGGAAATAGCCTGATACAGATGATAAAAGAAAAAACCAATAAACGAAAAATATTATAATTGATTTTTAAAAACAAAAGACCATGGGTGGGTTGTAGTATTTTGGGACACTATGAGACATGATTACAACGAGTATGTATCTACTGTACTAATTGGTTCTCCTTGCTCTATGCACAGAGAACAATTTTATGTAAAAAACATCAGACAATGTTTAATAATAGAAAACTCCATAATAACGAAAAGTACAAAATGTTACCTTCATTAAATACACGATCTCAATTCTAAACGTTTACATAAATTAAGGCAAACATTTTACAAAATTCGTATCGAGTTCTATTTTTTCTCGTGTACTAATCACTTTCCTCCTTGATATCCGTGTCTGTGATATTGATACCACAATTTGTTGAATTGGCGCAAAGCCATTCATATCCCTTGCTCGAAAAGCATGACAATAAGTAAGAAGAGAGGGTAAACACCTCTCTTCTAACAACATATTTCATTTCATTAAAATACCTAGTTGTTGACAGCAAGCGCTCTGTACAGTAACTGTAATCGTCAGTTGGTTTAGACAGGATTTCATTTAATAAACACCGAGGTTTGTTGAGTAGTGGAGAAGTAGTGGAAAGGGAATTGATTGAAAGATTCAAGAATGAATTTCCACATCATGTGACCTCAAAGCATGGGTGTTGATAATAGTATGTTGAAAAATAATATGATGCAGTTTTGCAGTATTTGAACTCCGTTAATCTTCTGTATTTGCAAGGCGATGCAAATTGCAGTATACAGTATGTTGCTGTAATCGATATTTGCGGAGCGCGCCAGTGACCATTAATACCTTCTACTAACCTAAATTTAACTAGTCTGGACTTCTTTCGAAGTGTCACAACCTGAACTCGTCTTACAATTACTCAGGGTCTGACTATAGCCCGTAAGGTTTGATTTATTATTCTTAATGCTGTATGATAGACATGATAGAAAGAACATAATTATTCTTAGTTTAACTCAACCTTGAGGCCGTGACCGTTGTGTGTATACACAATGTAACGTGACCATAAAACTAATGCTCTCAATGGTATATGGTGATATGATAGAGATATAGTCACTCTGTAATGTTCACTGCCAAAAATGTCTATACAAACAAATTCTCTAACATGAAGTAAATCTTGCACGATAATAGCTTGCTATATTTTGATTATAACAATGGAAGTAGTTGATGAACTTCAAGGATATTATCAAGGCTTTTTCTTCACGGTCAAAGCTCTCCTGCGTGGCCACGGATCCTCCCTCGTTGTTACGATACTATCTTGATGTAAAGCTATGGTCGCGAGCTCGTGATATCCATTCGCGTCAGAACAGTATATCAGGGCATCGATTACTAGACCTCACCCCCCCCCCTAACACATCCCCCCACACAAGTATGACAGACACAGAATGGTTCCCCGATGCTTGAGGTACGCTACGCAGATCCCCCCCCTCCCCTGCACGGGCCCAGAGACCCCCCCCCGACCCCGTGGTAGTATAAGAGAGTCCTCCCCTGTGGTTAAAGTGGAGAAGAAATAAATGAACAGAAGCCTCCCCCTTCTCAAAACAAGGGCAAAGGAGATATTAGGAGTGAAAGTCTAGTTAGATGGGCACATTGGCTAATGATGTGATAATAATTTTCACGTATCTGTCACCCTGACCCGTCGCATCTCATGACTCTCTCCCTTATGTGACCTCTGATTGGTGGCCCCCCCTATGTGGTTTTTCAAGCACTTTTGCCCCAAACTAACTATATGGGAGTAATTATGGATCGATACTTTCATTGGTGCATTCTAATTTCGGGTTATCACCCTCAAGCCATCCAATATTGTATTCATTATCATGCTTGGAGGTGTCCGATACGCGCCCAATATTATTGGGCTTCGCTATGAGTGTTAAAAATATTTCAAAATCACTAGCTCGACCAATAAATTGGGGCTTCCTTATTATGTTTTATAGCATTTGGCCTTTTCTTCCTTTGTGTTTTCACTTAATATTTGAATTACGTCAGTACCAGTTACACTACTCGGCCTTTAATTGTAATATTTAGGTTTATATTGCTTCATTTGATGTTAACTTGCTCGAGATACATGCCGCCAAATGTCCCGGTTTTGCTCTACATTCTGCTGTAAATGTATGTTTTTATGTATATATATATATATATAATATATAGATATATCTATTATATATTAATATATATATATATATATACATATCTATATATATATAATATCATAAATATATAAATATATATATTATATATACATATGTATATAAGATGTGTGCGTTATATGGGTATTAAATGTCTATGGGTATGTGTATATGTGGGTATGTATGTATAGTACATATGGTGTTTTAGTGTAGTGACTTGTTTTATATTTCTCCATTTCTTGGATGGTTTGCATTTTGCTTCTGTCTCCTTTGTTAGTTTTTCCCCTAATATTGAATTAAATCAGTACACTATTCGGCCTTTTATGTTTATATCTATGGTTTAATATTGCTTAAATCTATGTTACCTTGCTATATCCATTTATCTAACTCCGTGCCGTGATCTCACAACCTTGACGCAACTTTTTGCCCCGTGTCAAGTTGTCCCGTCTTTGTGCGCGCGCTGTTATAAACGCCTTCGTTTTGAGCCAGCGTGCGCGGGTGTGTGCTGATGCGGCCGTCGGGTCTCGCGCTGAAGTCGCTGTACGGAGGGAGGCAAATGATGAGGTTATCACCTTAGGCTTATCATTCAGTATTTATGTTATAGAGCCTCCATTATCCCATGATCTAACTCCGTGCAGTGATTTCACAACATTGACGCAGCCTTTACGCACGCCTCAAGGTGTGCCGTCTTGGTGCGGCGGTAGAAACGCCTTCGTTTGAGCCAGGCGTGCGCAGGTGTGGATGGTGCGGCCGTCGGGTTCTCGCGCTGACGTCGCTGTGTAAGGAGGAAGGCAAATGGAGGTATACCTAGGATATCATTCAGTATTTATTTTGAGCCTCCATTTTTCGATTAAACTTTTTAAAATATTATTTTCTCAATTTTATTTGAGAGAAAGGAGTTCTCACGGGAAAAGCACTTTTGTTTACGATAAAAGAGAGAGAGAAAAGGGGATTCCCAAGAGGTGTTTTGCTAAGTCCACCTGTTTAGATTGCACAATAGGGAAATGGGGAATTCCCCAAGATGCTAAAAGTATGAACACTTGTTTATGCTTTGAGATCATAACATTGTAACATCAGGGAATTCCCCCACAAGTGATATATATGAAAGTGATGTAATCGATTGTGACATCTATTTGATGGGCCAAGGTCATGTTTAGCAAAGAATGATGTAATGATTATGTTAGAAAGTGGATCTATCGTGCGTAGTTAAATTAAATCACTGGAAGGACTCTCTGCCCACCATCCACTAGTATAAACAAGTAGCGAGAAGATAGCTAGTTTTACTCTGCCTTGAGGAGGAGACCTGTACAGTGGCCAGGATTTATTATATTTTAATCCATGGGAAGCAGAGTGCTGTAATTCTTATACGTCGTCTTGAAGCCGGAAAGTGTGGGAATCCAAAATAGGATCCAAAAATTGTGGACAGATTAGAAATTGTGGTTGATTATCTGGACTGAGATACTGTGAGTTATTATCGCGAGGGACTTAATTACCCTTGGAAGTTTTGAACTGCTGGGACAAAGTTATTCTGCAGGACTGAGAAGATTTCCCATGGAATAATATGAGAGTTAAATGATGTGACTTGTGCGAGTCGTTTAGGGTCTTCGCTGTGAGGACATATCGTCATTGAACTGCAACGCTTTCAAACAGGACAATAGCAAACTCTAAGTAAATTATTAATATTAAATATGGGGGGTAATTTTATGTAATTTTGTTTTTGGACATTACCAAATTCTTGAAACCAGACAGTAAAGATCATTAAAAACTGTTTTATTAGATGAAAAATTTAGTCACTTGTTGCACAAGGCTCCATTTATTGTGTTTGATAGGTACTTCTGACCTCAGACGTCTACGAGGACGTCATAAATTTAATTCGAAAATTTATTTAATATGAATGATGACTTACGGTGTTTGATGTTGAAACGTTATCCGCTCATTACTACAACACTCCATACTTGAAGATTTTGTTGTAGCAACCATATAGCTCCGCTTACCACTTCACAGTATTCAATTTATATCTTTAATTAACTCCGTGTCTTTTTTTTTGTTTCGTTTATAAGTATTTAAAATAGTACCCAATTTTGTGTACAACTGTGGTACTTAAGTTTGTATAGAAAATCATAGTAATTTGTATTTTTTAGCCCCATGTCTGTTTTTATCTGTGGGTGTGTTTTATGCTTTCGTCTTGTCTGACTTGTCAACACATCGTGTCTACAGGTTGTGTCACCTTTTTTACCCGGTTGTCTCATTTGCTCTCTTTTAACTTTCGTCCTTTTTCAACTACTTCATCCATACCATCTCGCAAAGGCCCGCCCCTTCCTCTCTCTCTCGCTCGCTCGCGCTCTCTAACTCAGTCACTCGCTCACTCACTCACTCACTACACTCCTCCACTAGAACTCACTGCACTCACTCAGCACTCACTCACGGTCAACCGTCACGCACTCACTCACCACTCACGCACTAAGCTCACGCACTCACGCACTCTCTCTCCCTCCTCTCTCCTCGCGCTTTATTCTCTCTCTCCCTCATAACCCCTTCTCGGACTTTTTCTTGGTGTATCATTTTCAGTATGCCGTGCCCTGCTATATACGAAAAGGCCATTTAAACACAGCTTCACGACGAAGACTTTCGCAGCATCACTATTTGTGAATTTTTCACCAACACTAAATGAACATCATCAAACTTAATTTCCTTTGCATCAAACCCGTTACTTACGCCCCATATATCTCAAATATGGAAACAACCCATCCTTCATCACACCCACCAAATTCTAGGTTCGACTCCCACTATCACACTGACGACAACAGCTTCAACACAATAATAAAACCATCAATGCAATGAACTTCATTTTCATTATTTCATTTTCAACTGTCGTAGTATCACCAAATCATATTGAAGAAATCACTAACAACCTTGATCACCTCACCATTCTTTTCACTTGTCTTAGCATTTTCAGAAACATGGCTACTGACACCAAGTCCACCTCACTTTAATGGCTTCACGTACCATGTCCAGGACCTCTCCTGGCAGAGGAAGGGGAGTTGTCTTTACATAAAAAGCACCGTCTCATACAAAATCCTCGACACAACACCAGGACCAGAATTGACTCACGTCATCGATCTACAATGAACACAACAATAGACATTAAAACACTATAACTTCGGAGTTACTTACAGAATGCATGATGAACACACCAATCAAAAATTTAACAACAGCTTTTTTCGAGCAGCTTGCTCACTGAACTAAATAAAACCAAATCGAGATGTCTTATATTGTCGGGGACTTTTAATATCAATCTTCTCAATTATTCCCCTCATCCACACATTAATGAACTTGATTAACACATCACTTGCAATCTTATATCCCCAAAAAATTAAAAGGATCCCTCAAGAATTACGCATAACACAGCCATGCTCATTGACAACATAAAACCAACCTCCACGACACACAGACTCCTCCACACAGGGATATTTGTCACCTAGGACACTCAGATCACTTCCCAATATTCCGCATTACATATCTAAGCATAAGCATTGCCACAAAAAAAACAAACAATCACTAAAAACGTGACTACAGAGATCCACAACAGTCGCACTCACATTATTCGTATCTGCCAAGAAGAAAAAACCCAACAACAGAAAAATCGAAACGTATAAATGATCTTACCAAAACCGGGACAGTACTCAACAACATTCTACGGAAGGAAAGGTAGCAACCTAAAAAAAATCCCTGACCATTTCACTCAAATAATAAGCAGATAACCACCCGCTTGAACATAGCTAACGCATTGATTCAACGATCACTTCAACTAACCGGGCAAAAACTTGGCTAACAAAATTCCACTTCCCAATAACCTTTTATAAACACGTCACAAAAATACATTTTACCCAATTTCCGACAAGATTTAGAAAAATGCATGGGATTGCTAACAACCATATGATAACATAATATCACCTCTGATGCACATTTTAACCAATAACTTCTCCCACGGTACTTTCCCAGATCACCTCAAATCAGCCAAAGTCAGTCCTATTTATAAAAACAAAGATGCACATTTTAACATGCAAATGACAGGGGCCCATTTCTGTTCTTCCATCTTTTTAAAACTACTGAAAAAAATCATGTACACAAGTCTGTCTACATTCTTCAATAGAGCACAACATTTTTGTGATGAACAATACGGTTTTAGGACCCACCAAACGGTCAATACATGGCACTCCCTTGAACTAACAACCAACCTCAACCTTTGCACAACAAATAAACTCCACACCATTGGGGTATTCTAGATCTCTTCAAGGCTTTCGACACCATGGACCACAAAATTTCTCTTCACAAGCTTGCCTCATACGGTGTCCGTGGAGTAGCCTTGGAGAGGTTCAGGAGTTACCTAAACTAACCGCTCACAATCAGTTTACGTTTACCTGAACCGCTCATCATCAAATCATCACAGTTGGGTCCCGCAAGGTAAATCCTTGGACCCCTAGTTTTCATCATTTACATGAATGGGACTAACCAACATCTCTAATACACTAAAATAATTTTATTTGCAGATGACCACCAAACATTTTTCTCTCAAACCCACATTTATGCGCTTTTTAACAGCATGAATCACGTACTCGCAAAAATCACAGAATGGTTTCGGGCTAACAAACTTTCTCTCTAAGTTTAAAACTAACTACATGCTGTTCGTACACACAACACCAATCACAATCCAACATTCAACTAACAATAGATAACAGACAATCTTCCCAGGTACACTAAACCAAATTTCTTGGAATCACAATGGACGATAATTTAAACTCGCATGGATTGAACACATCAAAAACTATGTCATACAAAGCGTCTCACGAAGTGGTACAATTACAGGTTGAAACAGCCACCTTCCAGACTACAACCTTAAAAAGCACTATAAACACACTAGTTCTCCCATACATGAGCTACTGTAAACATCATCTGGGCCTCCAACTATCCATCACGACTCAGCAAACTAACATCACACAGAAATGGTCCATTCGCACTTAACAAACTCTCCCCTAGAACCTCACACTTTGCCATTATTTCACTCACTGAAAACACTTAAACTAGAACACCTTAATTCAACTTTCAAACAGCGATCTTCATGTTTGACTATCACAAGATCGTTTACCTCCGAACTTCAGCAATAACTTTACCACAAACAGACGAATCCAAGGCTATAACACCAGACAAGTCGACAAAACTTCAGCTTCCCCTCCCAAAATCTCATCTGAAAAGCACTTATTAAATCACGGCGTAAAACTTTGGAAGATCTTCTAGAATCCATCACAAAACAATTACAAAACAAAATACTTTAAAGCTCAAACTGAAAAAAAAAAATTCCATCAAACAGGACCAATTCTTAATAATTACTCATCAAGTCTTTTTTCTCTCCTCACTTAATTCTCATCTAATTTCATCTCTACTCATGACTTTTTTCTTCAACTGTTCCTCCTACATCTGCCTGTTTTCCTAAATATGCAATAGTATTCCATACCTTAGCAAGAAATGTTGAAAAGTCTGTCCTTGTCAATTCCCGTATGTGTTTCCCGTTAAAGTGTTTGTTTAGCATTAGTATAGTGTTTGGTGTTTGTTTTTGTTATAGTATATTTTACCTATGTAATATTTAGATCATCCCTTATTGTGTCTTTGAAGGTAATATCGAGTATATCTTACATTTTGGTTTACAGGGCCAGCAATAACTATTAGCCCTTTCGGTTGTCCATACTGGTCCTAGCAATCATATCCATCATCTGTTCATCTTAGCATAGTTTACAATTGAACTTTATGTATTAGTTTATATAATGTTATATCATTTCTGTCAGTGTAAGATTATGTTTATGCTGAATAAATAAAATTTAAAAAAAAATTGAAAAAAAAATGAAAAAATTGTTGGGGAGGTTTGTATAACAAGTTACAGCAAGAAAACCTTCTGTAGCAGTTTTTGTCCGTCATACCGTAGATTGAGTGGACTTATCTATAATTCCACGCAGAAGGTGTGACATTAAAGAGATATCATGAGGACATTCCCAGAGAGAAGGGCCCGCATTTTTTAACCAGGATTTTTTATTTTGAAAGGCTTATCACGCCTGAAGTGAAAAGTTAAATACCCCGTCTGTATGTAATAAGATTATGATTGAGTAATTTCTGGTAATGGTTTTCTATATGGATGATTATGATAGCAGGACAGTCCAAACAAGGTTTGCAGTTTTCTTTCGTGCCTGGTGGTCAAACGTCTCTGTAGGTGGTTCTGCAACCCGATCGAAGTGCCAATTGAGAGAAATTTGTATCTTCAAAAAATCTCCCTCCTGTCACTTTAGTAGCTATCTTTTGCTCCCATTTTCTTTTTCTCCCTTGGATGTCCACCCATATGTCACCCTTTTCATTTCTTTCTTCGTCTTGAATTATAAGCAAATGAAAACTCCATAACAAGCAAAGCCTTTCTTTTCTGTAATTTTCTCAGGACTTCTAAAGAAAATCACTGTCCTGGGACCTATTTTTCGATCAGCTCACCGGTTATTTACAGTAACGAAAAACCGCATGCAATATTAGGACAGTAAACAAACTAAAACGGCTTCTTGGCGAAAAAAAGAATTTGCAAATTAATGCATATCATGTATTTTTATGACTACTCAGCAAACTCAAGTTTGAAACATGCTGTTGGACACATAATTTGATTTGTTTCGGAAAATGTAACCTTGGTATACAAACAGGAAATATATTATACCCAAAGGAGCAATTGAAAGTTGGAGTGTTGTGGATCGATTTGGAATGCGTGGCCCATATAATGTTGTGGACTTTATGGCAGGCTATTTTAGAACTACTTCAAAATCATGTTAGCATTTAAAATTGCAACTTCCGATTGTATTTTTAAGTAATGCGTTTCTACTTAATTGAACGTTATTTGAGATGAAGACTTTTCCAAGTTTTTAAAATATTTGAATTTGGTGTTACTGTTGTTCAATTAACTTAGAGGTCCGGTTTTAATTAATTATGTTCCACCAAAAATACGCTTTCGAAAAAAAAATCATGAAAGAAAAGTGTTATCATCATTGGACCCAACAAGATCATCGGGTTCCAACTTGAAAAATGATTTCTTCTTTGGATTTTTATTCAATTTACCACGAGTTTCAGTGCAAAAACGGAACAACAAAACTGGGTCCCGGGGAATTTGATTTTGCCTCTGAACTTTGATGACGCCCATTCACGAAATAGGCGGCGCTCAAAAGAGGTTATAGGAACAATTATTGATTCGTGGACCTTACTGTGATTTTAGGTGTTTGCACGGGCATTGTTATGGATATTAAATGCCGTTGGAATACCGATACTTTTAATAGAGGGTCCTCTCTGTTTTATTCAATTGGGTACTAACACAAAAGAATCATACAGCTCTCCTTTAAGGTCGGCCACCAAGCGGACGTAATAGAGGAAAGTACCAAAAAAACCACAGCTAGTTGCCGCCTTTTGTTATTAAATCCCCATTTACCGGAATGCGATCATCACCCTCTCAGCGGGAGGGCTGACTGGCCTTCGCTTGAATTTTCTTTCTTGGAACATCCAATCCTATAAATTTGTACTTACAGTATAAGTACAACTTTTAATCTCGCATTAAGTGTCAATGTATTGCAACCGATTTTAAACCCAATTTCCTTTGCACCTTTAATAGGGACATGTGGAAAATGTGCAAAACACCTTATAGTTTCTCCAAAAAGATATTATTCACAAAAGATTTCAATTTACCAAAATCAAACTATAATTTTCCTGAAAGGAGTCGTCATTGAATTAAACTATTCCCAAATTGTCTATCTTATTAAAATACCACATATGAAACTGTTATTTTTTAACTTAACTTAAAATTATATATTTTTGTACTTAACTATTTACTCCGGTACATTCAAAACTCAAGAGATTTTTTACAAAGTTCTTCAAAAACGATATGACCCATATTCCAAAAAAAAATGTGTTTAAACAACTGTTTAGTTAAACCAGAGAAGATGAGAAAGAAGGAGATCGCTCGATTTTGAAATCCGACTACCCAGAATTACTATCATTCAAACCGCCTCATGTTGGGAAACTTAAAGGGCCGCTCGATTGGAACTTGAATAATTGTTCATCCGACTCAAGATTGCCAGTCAGAAAAGTTTCACAACAGGAAAAGTAATGACACACTGCTACCTCAAAACAGTTGATATTGTCCAGGTAATTGTACTCTGTTGGTAAGAACTCCACGTGTGTTATGACCAATAAGTATTTATTGTATTCGTTGGCGAAATAGTGACGGGGAAAACAGTGACTTGATCGAAAGAGAAAAAAGCAAATAAACCAGTTTTTTCGGGAAGCTAACCTTTTTTGATTTAATGTTTTGAGGTCAATAGGGATGTTGTTATTAGCTAATTAAACATATCCGGTTAGTTACTGTGAAATATGATATGATGAATGATGAGATAAATGGCTTTGAATTTCACCCCAACCACACTGTTTTGTCAGAAAGTGTTTAAAGTGTCAACAGGCTTTGAAAAATTTGGGGTCAAAGTTGTCAGTAAGTGATGCAGAAGAGTACGGTTTCGCTTGTAATGGTCACGGGCCATAGTGTTAGTCTCGGTCAAATTAACAGTGAAATGGGTAATTGGAATATTTCTGGGGATTTAATGACAGGTCTATGTAATGTTCTCCAGAAGTGGTGCAGGTCATTTGATCCATTCAATCGGATTTCGGGCAATAAGAGAATAGGCGGCATGAAAGTTTTTTATCTTTTGCAAGTAACAGGGAACCTGCTCCTTCTTTCTCATCTTCTCTGGTTAAACAAACGTTTATCTCTGGAATAATGAGGGATTAAGATAGGGGCTATTTGAACTACAATAAAAGCCTCAATTTTTACCAAAATCTACAACGTTCTGTACTCACCTTAACATATCCGCCTGCGTAGCGTAGTAGTAATGATTAGAGTATCTAAAACCAAGATGGAATAAATAGAATGGCGCTGGGCCTTTTTGAGCAAAATAGAGAGTAAACGATCTGTTAATGATATTATTTCATCACAGAATAATCTTTGTTAGACACTCCCCTAGCATATTCATCAAAGTCCATCTTCGATTTTTGTTCTTCTTAATAGGGCACGTCACCAATCGTCCTCTCAAGACTAGCCCAAATCCTGTTTCTACTCAGTAGCCAGTAGTGCATGTTGTACACATCACACTGCACTTGTTCTGTGTATTATTGCATTAGAAATAGTGTATTGTTTCTTACTTTGCAATCATCACAGTTCTATTTTTGCCTTTGCTACTTTTTTGTTAGATGCTTTTTAGTTATTAGTATTATAATATTAGTGTAATTTTGTGTTTAATATAGATCGATTTATCTGTTCGAAACGTCGATATTTTTTCTGTTTCCATTTTTTTGTGATTGTGATTGCACTTTGTCTCTTGTGCTCTGCAATTTGTTTGTGGTGCACTGTTGTGTGTTTTGTTACTTGTTCTTTAATTAATTATTCCTCTGCAATTTAATTCGAGAACAATATTTTGTGTTGTTGTTTTGTACTCTTTGATTTATTAAAGTGAAGATTGTCTGTCTTGTCCTTCCGTTGTACCCTTTCCCCGTCCTGTCTTGTTTTCTGTTTATATTCAGTGGTTTTAGGGTTAATGTGGTACTATTGTAAGTGCATGGAAACATCCACAGCCGCTTTATGTGAGACTGATGACCTTAATCCAGATGTGGACTCTTAATAAGTAACTCTATTTTTTAACTCTCATATTCTTTTTCTCGCTCGTATCTATCATGTGTCACCTTTTTCTTTCCACGCCCCTCTTTTTTTAGATAAAAACATGAATAACTTCACAAGCGAGGCTTTTTTGTAGTTTCACCAGCCTACTATTGAATTAATCCTCTGTGACAGTTCAACCAGTGTACTGCAAATGCCAAACAGGAAATTTAGTCCGAATTCACTTCCCGTACTGGGACCTATTTTTTTCGATCACCTAACCTGTTATTTGGAGTCACGAAACGAATGACATGCAATAATAGACAGTACACATAACTAAACTGGCTTCTTGGAGAAAACAAAATCCATATCATACGCATGTACTTCTATGAGTTAATCTAGCAAATCCAGTAAACACTGAAACAAACAGGCATGTTTTTAAATTAACCATTGGAATACAAAAAAAGAAATAATTATGTAAACGTTATACCCAGAGAGGAATGGGAGTTTTGTGGCGTGAACCGATTTTTAATCCGTGACCTATACCACGAATGTGTGACTTAATGGCATGCTTATTGAAGTCACGATCTACCTCAAAAACATATTACCATTGAAAGTGGAGTGTATTCGTATAGAAATCCGTTTCTCATTTGCCTGAACATAATTTTGAAATGACGACTTTCCCAAAGCTTAACATATTGGAGGTAAATATGCAGCATCAACATCTTAAATGAAGACAAAGATGCTTTAGAACTACTTTTTATTATTAGCCAAAAGGTCATGTTATCACATCTTTGATTGACATAGTTTTAAGTAAGCACTGTTTGTTATTTTGTCTTTTTTAACAGAAATGTATTAGCATTGCGTGGGAGCATGTTAGTAGCAGTTGCTAATGTTGCTAATTCTGTCTCAGCAAGAATCTGTCTAGGCACGAAAAGCTGCAAAATCATCTAGAAAACGAGGTAGATTAACATAGGTTAACTTGACCCCACTGATTATGAAAATATCTGTTGCCAAAATTAATTGGTAACCGCAACCCCCATAGCGGACAATAAACATGTTAAATGGGTAAAAAATACCTGAAGACTCTTGTGCCAAGAAGCAAGTCCTGTTTAAAGTTGTCACAACACGTTTATAGGGTAGTTTAACCTCTACCAAATAGCGGTTGCCAAAATCAATTTGCAACCGAAACCCCAAAAAATCAAGATGGTCAGAAACAAGTGCCAAGTCGGGGATATTTAGAGTACCACGAGATATTCAGAAACTGAAGAAAAAACACGATGGTTACTCGCTAACTACAGGAGGTTTGAGGTCAGAGGTGCGACAAACATACATACAGTGTGTCTCAAAATGTTGCTGCTATTCGCATTTACGTGCAATACCTAGTAATTATCTCTTAATTCTTATCATACACTATCAAGGCCTGCGTGATTGCTAATACGCACTTCAGTTCGCAAATCAGATTCACAGAACTGACTCGTAGTTGATTGTTAAATAGTGCTTTGAATATTCTTTTGAAGATGATTGTATTCCTTGGTATAAATTTATATTCTGATAGTGATTGGTATTTCAAGTATGGCAAAATAAATAAAAGTCGTTAAGAATGAACAAATGTTAACTGTCTTTGTCCTTGATTCAGGTCCGCAAACCAAATGGTATTACACATTGAAGAAGGGTTATGACAAATGATGACCTAAGCCAAAACTAATTACAACGGAAAAATCTCCAGAATTGTATTGAGAAAACATTTATGAACACATAAATATCAAAAGTTTACCAATTCGAAACAGCAGATATGCAGTTTTAGGGGGTAAAGATAAACAGGGGATAATAATATTGGAAAAGTCGAAATAGCATTCTTTACCCTTTAAAGGATAACACTTGAAGTGCCCAAGTGATGATAAGCCTTTCAGTGGCGCAAATCATAGTCAAGCAGGACCGTGATCATCAGAAACGACCAGTACATATCGATACAAACCAAGTGACATGCCCGTAACCCAGGATGTTTTTTTATGCGGGGGCGATTTTTTAAAAGAAGACATTTTCCCCCAAATTCGCCCCTCCCCCTAATTTTCGGACAAAAGCGGGACACACTTTTTTACCAACATTTTACCCTTTTTTTTGCCAAAAACATCAAACCCTTATTCTTTGGCTCACCCGCTCCGCAAAATGTTTTTTTTTTGCCTTTTGAGCAATTGTTAGGGTGGGGGGGGGGCCTTTGTGAATGGATTAGGGAAGTGCCGCTCCTCACCCCCACTGCTTACTGCTTAAGGGTTAACCCGTTAATTTGGTCTCTCATTTGTAAATAACAGCCAATATCAGGTGATGAAAGTTGTGATCAGAAACACACAAAAGAGTATATCGCTGATTCGGTTTATGAGTTATAGCATTTGAAAGGTTGAAGACAATGCGGGTTATAACAATATCACACGTCATTCGAAGACCTGCAAGTACTTTGAGTTAAGGTTAGTAATATAATCAATAATTTGTTGTTGAAAATGTGTAATTATGCGGGAATGTGTATATCTTAATGGTCCATCTAAGTGGAAAACAAGACGAATCTGGCAAAGAATGATATAGGTATGTCTGTAATACACAGTGTATGTTAAAAATGTAATAAAATGTGTTTACAGATTGAAATATTAAAAAAAAAAAAAAAAAAAAAAATCTCTTAATCCATACAAAATCAGAAAACTCTACAACATGTTACGCAAAATATCTCCAGTTACGCAAGACCATGTCGTTTCAACTTTTGCCAATGGGATTCGCACAGTCACGGAATGAGGGAAGAAAACTTGGCCTGAGAATTCAGCCTATAGCTCTCTAATGATAAATCACCGATTGCATAAACTACACAATTGTAATCATTGTGAGCAGAAACTTTTTGGATCTACTTTTAACAAACTTTTTTCCATGTCTAAGAAAAATGATGCTCCGTGAACAAGTCTGTTTTGCTGACTTATTGTTCAGTGGACCATATCTTGAAAACCACTCAACCAAAATTGAACATTTTTTTTTTTTTCAGGCAGGATGCTTAATTACCCATTCTTTATGATAAAATAAAATCCACAGATATATGATAAAATAAAATCCACAGATATCAAATTAAAAAAAAAATGGGAACATATCACTTTCATTTTGGTTTTGGGTAAAGGTTTCATTGGATCACCATCACCCTGCAAATTGAGAAATCCTGGATCCGCCCCTGTACATAGGTACACCAACACATACAATCATACAAACATACACACTCACTACCACAGACACACAGACACACCCCCCACACACACACACACATAAACAAAAAACACACACACTGCAGCTATTAATCGTACTCTGTTTTTTTTAAATAAAATTGGAATGTATTATATATACACGTACATTAGCACCATGCGTTAGTTAATCAGATGTTTCCCCAAATGTAAGCTTAACTATCCCCAGCCATGTTTGTACCTCTAAATCCTAGTTGTTAAGCACTACACGTTGAATTCGTATTGAAAATAAGAGTCACGAACTCAACAACTCAATTTGGCCAAACTTCTGGACAACATCAAACTGCAATCTTTTCAGAATGCGAATGGTTTCCCTTGTCAAAATACCGCTAAGTTTATTTTTATGTAAAAATCAAAAGCGATTGAATGTTGTTAAATTCCAAAATACAGATTGTCTGCACAAAATGTTTTGATCAGAAAAATGGAGGCTATATAACAATGGTGTCTAGGCCACAGTGAACTGCTGATTCCAAATCTTGATGATGTCACTTTGTCGTTCTTGGGTATTTTGAAATGGACCTTTTTTATTTGCAGGGACCAAGATTACGTCCAAGCTGTAGCAACAGCTACGATAAGAATACCTATTGTCATCACTTTCAAAGAATATCTAGATATACCTTGTTGGCCATCTAATTTAAACCTCTCTGTACAAGTTATTTCAATGTAAAAGGACTCTCTTCCTGTAAGGTCTATTTTGGAACAGCTTCAATTTCGAAAGGCCCTAACTACCATGTGAACCCCAACATTCTCCGTCCCTTTATTTAAAGGGGGATGGCCCGATTTAAGGATATGAAGTTTTCTTCTCGAGAGATTGGCCTTCACCCCAAAACCCCATCTGTAAAGTTTCGCGCCGATATTTCAATCCGTTTTCATGCGAGAGCTAAAAACGTGATTTTGTAAGCCCCATAGAGTACTGTGTAAAATTAATATTGGTCGACCAAAATGGGGCACATTTTCGCTCATAACTTCCAAACCAAACATCCTTTGGCTCAAGATTTCATAGGGTAAATGAGAAAAATAGTAGCTTTCTTCTGACACCAAAATATTGACCACTTCCGGTAAAATCTGGGCTTCTGGGGACGAGGCTATTAGCGATCGGGCCATGGACCTTTAACGTTGAAAGTAAAGTGGCACCAAGCTCTTCTTGGGTCCTATTTTGGGTTACGGTGGTATTGAGAAGCCCCATTCTTGCAAATGAGGATTATGACCTTAAAGGTGCATTTCGTGATTCCAGCACCTTCTGTTTTATTCATTGTTCACTAGACATCCTTGAGAAAAGCTTACTCACGAAATTTTAGTCGATCCTGAGTTTGCGGTTTTGTATTATGAGCAATTGCTTGTTTCCCACGATCCCATAGGCCACTGTGCAGTAATTTCTGTCCGTTTACGGACAGAAAATACAAAATTGTGAATTTCTCACAGATACGACCGAACTTGCAAGTAAGATTAGGTACACGGGGATTACTAAGGCTAACGGTTCAGATGATATAAGAATCTCAACTTTTTTGAGGTAAGTCGGGGGACGAGGCTGTGGATCACGAAATGCCCCTTTAATTTTGATGTTGAGTACTCTGTTAGGAGTGCGGCAGAGTACGCCATTGTATTGACTTGGCTCATTTGAATGAATTGATGGAGCTAACATTATGTTTTTGTCAGAGTCAGGAAGGATGGCCTCAAAATGGACACTTTGATCACCTTCACCCGTTCATATGATTTGAAAACGAAAGTAAAAAAGAGTAGCTGTAAGTGCCCCACCGATTACAACATAATGGAGAGCTGATATGCAAAAGGCTTACATCAATTTTTACACTTTCGATAAAAAAAGGAAAAGCTGATACGTTGTCAGTAAGTTGTCATAATGATTGAATATTAAGTTTATTATTTTACTAAAACTAGAACCAGGGCAAGACAATATAAAAATGTCAGGTCTTTCAAACGTCATATTTATTTTTATCTTGGTTAGTATATACCTTTAATTGAAAAAACAATGGTTTTAAATCCTTTTGCAAAACAACTATTTCACCCCTTTCCTAAAAACCACTTTGTGGTCAAATGTGATTAATCGTTTGTCACTACATATGAAACTTATATTTTTTTTCTCAATCATTAAGAATAATTTATTTTTTTTAATTATGACTTTAATTAAAACGGTCAAATGGTCTTTTCGTCATTTTCGTAAGATTCAAACCGCAACTTTTGTTTTTTTTTTAATTTTACTTTGTTTCTTTGTTTTATTATTCTGGTTTTAAAAGTTAAGACATTAAAGGCTACCATACACATCAAAAAGGAAAACTAAAATATTTCCTGAGATTTTATTAGCACTTTTCTTTCGCTGTGTTCATAGGAAATACCTTGCGAAAGTAATCATAATCCGTCAGGTAGCATAGTCCGGCTCCATAACGACAACGGATAAACATGAAACCTAATGTTGCCGGCTAAAAGTCAACTAAATCGATTGCCCTATTTGTTTCACCATTGTTCCCGGACGTGAGCCCCCCCCCCCCCGGAGTACTGGTATCTCCTGCCACAGCCACCCGTCCACTAACGTCCTGAACGTGAGCAGTAGTTATGTGCATTAACACTATGAGTTAAAATTATGTTCATCCACCAGGACACAGTTCAGTGGGTTTGTACTAGTACAACATTGACATGACTAACCTTGTGTATCTTGGGTTTCGTAAGTATCTGTCCCAAACCCAGGAGGTTAAATTTTTCTAAATACATGGGTGAATTAAAGCTACTGAACTGTGCCAGGGAATTGAGAGATTTCACTAACTCATAGTGGATAGGCCATACCGTACAAATATTTTCCTGGTCCGTAAACCAGCACGTTAATGCGATTTCATCATAAGGGGATAGTGTTACAATACACCCAACTACTTTTGTCAGACATGAAATTAGAGAAATCAAGTCTTCCATCTGGACAAAATCTCGGTTTGTTGGGTGATTGGTGGGGTCGAGGCTGAGGATCGGTAATGGTATAATCCTATTCATTATTACTCCATACTTTAAATTCATAAAACCTCTTCGTCCACGGCAATAGATTACCTGTACCACTTTGGACACCGTGGGAATTCAATAACAGGTTAATGGATTGTAGTCATGTAATGGGATTCTCTTGTCCATCGGCTGCTTGTCTTCCTATTGCTTTAGGGTCCATTGAACACACATGTCTTATATTACTTACAACCAGACCAATCATCTTAAACCTTTTCAGTGCTGCTGGCAGAATCGTAAGAGCGGTGAAAGGTTAAAAACCCTGCTTATTATCGGCAGGCAGACGAATCCATGCAGAACTCTTACTCAAGCTATTACTATTACTGTAATCAATTGGAGAAGCAAGTGATTAACTATCTACTATACAAGTGTACTTGAGTAGAGTTAAGAGAACCAGGGGGCAGATTCACGAAGCGCTCTTAACCAGAGTGAGGGCGCAGTTTCATTCTAACAATTTTTTCAACATTATATTATAATATATTCAACCCATCGTGCCACCAGAGGAAATTATTCATCAATCTTTATTTAGAACCACACACACAAAAGATTGCACACAAAACCCAGGTCACAGTCTGGGCAGACCCAGACACATGCAGGGTACACAATACTGCATACAAAAGGCAAGACGATAATTATATTTACAGTATTTTAAAAGGATAAAACAAGTGTCGGAAAAAAAGTTTGGAGTCCTGAAGAAGGGTTCAGCAGGAAATGTGGGGAGAATTTTCCCAAACGGGGTTCAAACGGGTATTCCAGATAGTATAGTGGAAATTAAAGCCAGATTGCTAAGCGCCTTCTTCAGGGTCCTGACATCTTTCCGACCAGCCTGGAAAATCGAACTTAAACGTTTCGCAGATCCCGTAGTGATGAGCCCACGGCTACCGATTTCAACATAATAGAGCTGACAGCCTTCAACCAGGTCAGCATATTTTGATTCTTATAAGAATGGGCTTTCTCAATATTGTCTCGAACGGAACCGTGACCTCAACGAGGTCAATCCTGGCACCTTCTTCGTAGAAAACCACCATATCAGGCTTTAGGTTGGTAACCATGATATTTGGGGGGATGGACCCACCACAGGTTGAATAACCTTGTAGGTCGGCAAAGACGGTTGGCAGGCAATTGCTGAGCGTGTTTTTACGTGTTAACCATATGAAGTGGAATAGAATTATGCCGCCAGGTCAACCGCCCTTGTTCAAGAGACAATGGGAATGAATTCAGACACCATGACTTAAGCGTCTCTCTATTTCCACAGAGCATTGCATTTATCAGTACATCTTTTGTCCCAGTTACGCAAGTTACTTAGGGTGGGAAGAAAGAAAATCAATGCGGCCCGAGGTGCAAAACTAAGTACACCCTTCGGAAGGTTAAAGATAAGTGATCTCCATGTAAGATCGCAAGACTGGAGATCCATACTTCAAAAGGTTACCTTGTTGTAGCAAAGGACTGATGTAATCTTGCCAAACTTCTTCCTATTTTCGAAATGATGCTCTTAATTTCAGATTTAATTTTACCCATGACTGGTTATCACATTTTCAACAGCTGTATTATAGGTAAGATGCCATTGTTTTGAACCATTTTTTATCATCTTCCGTGTCCACTGAGACTCACGCTCAAGTTTGCATTTAAGAGCATGAATCACCCTAGTATCGGCCTTGACCATGATACACCGGCCATACGCTAAACTATGCGACTCCAAATACAAATCAGATATAGTTGGGATATCCAGGCCTACTGGACTATGAAGAAAGGGTGGAGTAGCGCCGTTTATAGCAAGACCCAGCCATGCTTTCATAGCATTGGTATGAATATGGTCAAGCTGTTGGAGTTGACCGTCGCATAGTTCGTGCACAGTGAGCATGAATCTCAGTGAAGGGACTGCATATTTAACATACACACGCAATTTATATTCATTACGAATTTGAGAAGATTCTATATTTTGAATAAAACAAGTCAATTTAACCGCGTCAATTATAGTAGATTTCAAATTGCGTAAGACGCCTTGCATATTTGGACGGGTGTGACATTGTTATGGGGTTCAATGCCAGTCCATGCAGAGACTAGGCCTCTGTTGCCATTACAAAACATATTGTGACCATGATACAAAGTTCCTGTACAAAATCGGCTTAATGGAAACTGATGCATTCAGTTATAGAATGGTCTGTTAACGATTGAAGGACTTATGCCATTGTTGGTCGGGATGCCGAATCCGTTTTGCGCTAATCTCTTAATACAAGGTTGACCTATTTTTATGATGACCAAATAAAAACTTAATTGTGTTTGTGTGTGCATCGAATATCATAATTCATGATCTTCTTGAATGCTGTGATAAGGAATGATATTTTGCAGTGTCAAAAGTAAGTTATGTTCAAATTACAACGTTGAATGAAATAAATACTGGTGTTTTCATACTTCAATTGAAATATCCATCTATCTCAGATGTGAAATAATGTATTTTAGGTCAACATTATTTTATTTACTAGCTACATTACTTTATATTTTATGAGTATCATAAACTTTTTTTACCTGTGGCCATTAAAATAATTCCTCTTACCTCTCGCGGTGAATGGACAGACCTAAAACTTTGAATTAAGTCTCATTTATTTTGAGATCTACTATAGTCGGAAGAGGAGGCAGAAGAAGAAAATATGTGGCCCGATTCACCTGTTTCATGAACAATCTACGATAATCTGGTCCTTTTATGTTGACATCATTTTTACATAGAGAGTGCAAAGACTTGTGTTCCTTTGCATCCAAAATACGGACGCTCAAAAGTCAGTAACATTAAACTTACCTGCTATATCGAATACCACTGAAGTAAATACGATTAGCCAGAATATTTTGAGAGTTAATGTAGCGCTATAAATGCGCATACGTTGACTTTAATGTTTTCATTAAGCATAGAATTGATTTTTCTCTGCTATCGGACTATGTTTCAATAGATTAGATACCTTCGGAAAGTACTAGAGGTGACACGATGGGTTTAATCTACTATAAGTATTATAGCCGAATTTTAAAATTACTGTCACGGATCAAGGACCTTTTTTCGGTAATTTAAAGCAAATGGGAAAGCAGGGGCAAAATGATATCAGAGGTAATATGACATGTTCTAAGAATGCCAATTCTATACCTGGTCATCAAGTACAAGCCCGACATAAGATTGCATGACCGATGTCCTAACAATTGTGGCTACTTAGGGTAGACTGACACCGTCTGCTACTTCGAGAATTCTAACATTCTGCATTGCCTGTTTGTAAAGTATACGGGACATTTAGGGTAGACGTTTCATATAGAAGTCCCATGGATGCAAATAAGGTATTACAATCGATTCCGTCATGCGCTGCATGACGTTGTGCAGTAGTGCTTGGCGGAATGAATGGCAATGCCTCATTTGCATCCATGGGACATCTATATGAAACGTCTACCAGATTTAGGACATGTCATACGCAAGATGTCTTTCGTGAACCCAGGTTGTTGTGAGAAAGTAATTTATTGTCCGGCGTACCCATAGTCGGGAACAATGGTGACAATAGGGCAATCGATTGCATTGACTCCTCACGCAAAATTAGTTTCACGCCTTTATTCCGTTATCGTTATGGAAGCCCCGGACTGTGGGCCCCGTCGGACGTATATTCTGCTCAATACCGGCCCCGGTTTAACTGTGGTTGCAATATCATACACCCCGAGTTCGCCAGTGCTTTTCAAAATATAACTCCCGGATAACATTCCTTTAAAGGTATTTCATCATACTGAGTTATTCCAAAAAACGCAATACACAAAACCTCAAACGTTATAAAATATATACATTTAGATACCTAAATGTATACATAAATGTGTCTATTGGATGATTTCTATTTGCCGCAGCTTATCATTGCTTCGAAGGCAATGTGTCAATCGTTGTGCTCACAACAAATGTTCGGTGTTATTCTTTTCTTTTGATAGTATGGACATTGAACATATTGTTAAGTATTATGGTGTGCCTCTAGGATAGTATAACTTCAGACAAAAAAGGATTTGCAAAAATTCTTATGCGCGGCGTTGCAATTCCCTAAATATGATAATCAACATAACACGAGAAAGTGTATTTTGCTCCTGAGATTTTTACCTCCTGAATAACGTAATTTCTCCAGGCAGATATGCTTTGCATTTTATGGTGTTAAATCTCTTTAATGTGGGTTCACGTCTGGAAGAGTTAAATTCCTTGCAGCATATATGCCTGAGTTATGAGAAATGTAGACATATGTAAGAAATTTACACCTTTGTTTTTTACATTCGATATTTAGTGTTTTGCCTTTGTAGTACCTTATTACCTATTACCGAAAATGTATTACATGGTTTAAAAATTGGAAAGCCGTACTTTTTACACCGGATAATTCCGGACTTCAAATATATCTCCCTGAAAATTAGATTAAGTGCTTTCAACGGTACCAGACGTATTAATTTCTACTTTAGCATGTGGTTCAAAAAAAGTTCAGCCAATGTTTATGTAAGCTATGAGTGATTTATAATTTGACCGTTTTGTTTTTTTTTGTTATGTTTTTATTTGTTTTGTGTATGGAGAGCTGCCAATTAGACTGATCGTTAAGATGCGGGGGGTCGAGTCATGAGATTTCGCTGGGCAATGCAGAAGGATAGCAGGGAGGGAGGGGGATAGCATTAAAACTCAATCCACTGGAATCCGATGCATGGACACCATGCCCGTAGACCAAATGAAATACTGTATGAGGATACAGGACTAGAGAGAGCTGAGTTGCTAACAACAATGCAAAACAGGGTGGGACACCATCCGAAAGAAGTCAAGTAAGTCAATTCTATTTAAGGTATTTCTTAGTCTAATACCAATTGAGTGCCTTATTTAAGACTTTTCTGAATATGATCCGACCTATGACTACCGACAATTTCGTATGCCAGATGATGGATGATTAGCAATATAGTAACATGGAAAAAAAAAGGGGGTTTAGACGAGGGTTATCGTCCGGGTTATAGTGTTGTTATAGTATGCTCTATATTGTGATTAAATATTTACTTTATTCTCTATTTTATCCCGGATTTTACTTGACGTAGTCAATGGAAATAGAGCAACTCCATCACTTTTGGACACAGGAAAATTGAAATAACAAGAAAGTGGTCATGTGATAAATCTGAAAGAAACTTGTTAAATCATACCGTTGACATTTTACTGTTGTCATGGAATTTGGAATACGTATCAGATATGATTTTGCAATAAACCACGGATTATAATTTAAATTCCATTGCGGATATATCAAACTTCCTAGATTTTCTAAGACCTCTCTCTGTCTAAATATTTGAAAGGACCGATGTCTTCCTTAATGTGATTACCGACTACACTGTTAAAAAATTCCGTAAATTAAGAAAACGGATTTTCCGTAATTACGGAAAATCTGTTTTCAAAAAAATAAAAATAAAAAAAACAAAAAAACATACAAAATGTTAATATCAACGGAAATATTTCCAAAAATTTTTCTGGCAGAAATTTTCCGGAATTTTTTTTTGTTCCGTAATTTCAAATACGGAAAAATTCTGTTAAAATACACATTTCGTTCATTATATGAGACAAATTTCGTAAAATTACTGTCAAAATTTCCGTTATTGACAGAAGAATTTCGTAAATTACCTAAAATGACTGGAAATACGCTGCCAGAAATGTCGTAAATTTACGGAAACTATTTAACAGTGTAACGATAGCTAATAAGTTCGTAATTAATGTATCGGACCACATAATTGACAGGAACAATTATTGCCACCTGTGCCAATGGATCCGACGCTGTAATAAACTTAGATTAACTCATATTTTATATCTCGAGTATTCGTTCGAGACTTAATTGTATGGGTCGTATTTTCACGCTCTCATACATCCAGGAGATAATGTCTTTAATTCGGTTGGATTGATTTGTTGACACCTCACTGAGATGTTCCGCCAGACCCAAACACCCATGCCCATTGAACTCTATTTTTCCCGTTCCCAAAAGGAGGTAGTCAGTAGTATACCGTGGCAAACAGGCTCAGCATGGGCAGTAAGATACGGCATAATCATGACTTAGATTTTTCGTTATAGGCAGTTCTGTAAATAATGAAGGACTGTATAGTTGTACTTACATTTCATCAATGTAGCACATTCATTCTTTGTGTTGCGCCAAAACATTTGTACAGTACAGCGAGGTATAAGAACGTTAGTGTCAATTAGACAAAACGAGGGGCTCCGTTAAACTAGGAAAACAACAATAATAATAATTAAGAAAATAAATAAAATATATTTAAATTTTTGTGTGTATACTTGTTCCCCTGTCATGTAAATGATTTACAATATATGCACAGTTCAAGGGGTTTGGATAGGAGAGTGTTGAGTGGCTATTAAAGGGAACTAGGAGGTGCACTCAGTGATAATCTGTATTATAAATTCCGTAGTGCCATCAAAGGGGAAAACAGAACATTAACACCACATAATCGTCTTGTACAAATTTTCTTGAAAATTAATAAAAATGTCACCTCAATTTCTTTCCACAATAACAGTGACCAATGGATAGCATAGACTTCAGGATATGGCCCTGACGATATTCAACAAATGGCCAGGTATGTGAAAAGATACCAGGTGTTATCACCTCTTCAATTCAGATTGAGTAATTTTATGATGACGTAAAACACGAAATAACTGTCCTCTTTCACAAGTCAGTCAATCGTGAGCTTCTATAGAGGGTGTTCAATTAATTTTGAACGTATGTTTCATCATTTATTCTAAAAGGAAGAAAGACATGAAAGAAAAGTTGTTTGCAAGATTTTACTCAAGGAAAGAGGTGGCTTTTAAATGTCCAAGCTAAAAACTTCCGTTAGTGCCCAAGGGGGTTGGGTTTTGATCGCGAAACCAACACAGTAAATTGAGGTCACACAAGAACCACATACCGATAATAAAAATTAAAATCTGAACTTTGACCTTTGACATATCGCCAATTGAAATTATCACTCTCGGAAAAAAGTGGTTCGCATATTTTCATCCTCAGCAACTCCGATATAAAATTTTGAACCTCCCAAAAAATATATAATAACTTCTCTAGACTTACCAATTCAAATAAAAAAAAAATAATTATAGCACAATATAGCCAAATTTATATCATCTTTTTTCTTAGAAGTTCAAATTAACCTTGGTCTTTCCCATGGACTTACACAGTTAAGACCAAGGTCATGACAAAATTAAAATAGATGCCACTAGCATATCAAGGGTTATTTGTTTTTAGGTAGTATTAATTACTAAATGATTGCCTCCCAAGGTATAAATCACAAGATTTGTAAATCAAAATATTTAGTGAGCATGTTTTGACCATTCTATCATATGTAAAAAAATGCTGCTGAATCAAAAACAAGCAGTCTTATTGAGCCCACACATGATATTTTGGCCCCCTTTTTTGCCACATTTTTAAAAATAATCAGGTTTATCGGCAACCATGTATTGAACACCCTATCCTATGTAAAACAAACCGTGCTGATTCTTAAACAATCAGTCTGGTGGACCCCACTCAGGACATTTTGGTCATTTGGATCACTTCTTTGCCAAAAATGATCACGTGGACCATATTTTGCCAAATAATCAGAATCGAAGGTGACCACGTTTTGATAAGCCTTTTATGTCAAAACAGGGTGCTGATTCTACAGCAATCAATCTTATTGACCCCACTCATGATGTTTTGGCCAGTTTTGCAGAGAAACTTTTCAAGGCATTTTGGCTATTTTCAGTAATGTGTGATACGCTTTATATTGTGTTGGTAAATGGTAACTACATGTTACCACAACAATTTCGGTTAACAGAGAAATTACATTGAACTTAGGGCAAGCGAGCTCTGGCGTAGTCAGGCTACGCTCACTTAATAGTACACCTCCTGTAAGCAAGGAAGAGGTAAAATTGTGTAGTTTTTATTGGACAAAAATTAAAACAAAATTTAAAAGGTATAAGAGAACTCAAACACTCTTTGCTCTGGTCATTTGTAAACTATACCGTATTTAGTCAAGAGTTTCTTAGGCTAGATTGGTGGCTTTAAAACCAGGCATATTTACCAGCCTCTATAGATGGGTAAGAATATAGCAGGACAGAAATGTCTGCAATTGGTTTTATCAAGAGAAGTCGAATATACCTTTAAATATTTATCAGGGAATAGAACTGAATAATAACTCTGCAATGGCATATCGACGCCTCCCCAAAGATTAGTCAGTTTTACGTGTGTATCAAATTTAGAATACAGAAACAAAATGTTATTAAAAATTCGAAATTTGATCCGGTATCTAATCAAAAGTTAAAAACAAATATTTCGCCAAGCCAGGAAAACAGTTTGCCAACTAGAAAAGCAAATACGTTTGCCAAAGTTTGCTAGCAGTCAGTACAACACTATGATAGTTTTATCAGATGGCCCTTTCTCAGTTCTATAGGAATTCAGAGGCATGCATGGCTAGGATGTGTTAGTCGTACTTAAATTGTGCATTACAAATATCTGTATAACAGCTAGGTCGTGATTTGAGGTATGTTCCTGATATAACCTGGATATTTGTTCTTTCTTATCGCCACTCTTTAAGTATTACCAAAAGCCCTCTTTTCTAGACCGGTTAGCATAGGTAAGTAGATATGGGGGGGGGGGGTGCAGGACACAAACTGCTCAATTTGGACATTCGAAAAATCAAATCCATATCAAACTTTCGAATTTAGCTTTTTAGTTTTCTATCTTTATTCCTAGTTGACAAAAGTACCATTTCGAAATATCTGAGTCAACCTTTAAGGTTTTTAACTAGATGTTTTCTCCCACACTGACACCCTGGTCTAACGAACTTAAACACAATCTTGACAAATAAAAAAGTCAATCCTTATTTCAAATTCTTTCATTCGAACGCCTCAGCGGACGGTCTAATCAATTCATTTATGCAGGATATGGGTTTAATGGCTTGCCTTCTATACTTCCATATTTCTTTAACATGCGCCTCTGTAATAACCATATTCCAGAATAGTTCCAGCTGAGCACTGCATCACCATACCAGATAACCCGAAATACACCAGAGTGAGTGTCAATTCTAATCATTGCATGCAATATAGCTTCCCAGATGCTTCTGGAAAGAGCCTTCGACATCATTGCGTTATTTATTTAGGAATTGTGGCCGAATGTCCGCCATTCACCTATTGTGTATTGTCTCATAATTTTGTTTGTTTTGAAAATTACTTTTAATGTTAAATCACATGATTGATTAAATGCTATTCAAGATTTCGTGTAATATTAATGTTGTTTTGCATTAATTAAAATACTTATCAACAAAGAGAGTCATAATAAAGCGCTACAACAATGTTTTTAAGGGCCATGCAAAAAGTACGATTTGGTTACAATTACAGAGGTCTCCTGAGTCAATTTAACGGAGTTTCCCTATTCAACTTCGCTGGGGTATCCAATACAGTATTCAGACAGATACGCGATATGCGAACATAGCAAATGCCCTTAGCTTGTACGTTAGCACTTAGATGGAAAATGTCTTGGCTCCACACTTTAGTGGAGGAGGGAGGAACCCTACATCCAGGGGAACTATTTCCCATGGAATAATCCACAAAATTAAATAGATTAATATTAGTGAAAGAAAAAAAAAAGAACAAATTCTTTTAAAAATCAACATCGCTTACGAGGATGTTAAGGGTCCTTTATGTGTTAGTGTAATACTCCGAGATCATAAAGAAAACCCTCTCGTATATTAAGAGATGATACAACCACAGTATTATATATATATATATATATTTCAGGCATCAACCTACTCTGCATCACCGTTTATTTTGAAATACCACTGGGTTTGGAAAATACATCTCTTTATAAGCCATATCCATTTCATAGGTGAGTGCCCCTGTTATCAACTAGATTCTAAATATTTTAACCACAGTCCATTGCAACCGAGATTACAAAAATTCGTCTTACAGGAAACAAGTTTCAAAACAATGCTTGACAGATAGTCATGAAGTATCACCTACTCCTTTGGCACAGTTCAATAGCTTCATTCACAAGTGTATTTAAAAACACAACACCTGATGTTGTGTATAATATACGATCGTTTTCGTGTCAATGCAGTACAAGTACAACCCACTGAAATGTACCCTTGTTTATGAGCATATTGAACGCAATGCGTGTTCTATGCTGGGTATTGTACACATAATTGTCCTCCCAAAACCATGGGTCATATCATCCATTACATGTCAATGAACTGATACGTTAATCCAACTGTGATGGGTGCGCTATCATCCATTCAAAAGTGTTTTGTTTCTAGCTGCGTAGAAGTAAATGAATTTCCTAGTAGGCATATACCAATGTCCTAATTTTTAAAATATTTGGAACCAGAGGATTTGCACTACTTTTTATTAATTATGACATGGATTTTATAAAGCGCATTTCCCAAAATTGACAATGCACTGTACATCGAATTAACAAAATTAAACAAATATCCAATACATACCACTCAAAAATCTTACAGGTGCATTTCGTGATTCCAGCACCTTCTGTTTTATTCATTGTTCACTAGATAGCCTTGAGAAAAGCTTTACTCCACGAAATTAGTCGATCCTGAGTCCGCGTTGTGTATTATGAGTAATGCTTGTGTCCCACGATCCCATAGGCCACTGGGTGCATGAATTTCTGTCCGTTTTTACGGACATAAATACAAAATTGTGAATTTCCTCACAGATACGACCGGAACTTGCAATAAGATTAGGTACACGGGGGTTACTAAGGCTAACGGTTCAGATGAATACATCTTAACTTTGTTGAGGTAAGTCGGGGGCCGAGGCTGTGGATCACGAAAATGCCCCTTTCATAATACAAAAACCCAGAATTACAAATTAATAATATCCTAAAATAAGTTAAGCCAAACGATTTGATAAAATGGTTTAAAACAACATGCTGTTAACAAAAGATTTACATCAGTAGGAATTAAAATGCCAATATACATGCATCTTAACAGAAAAAAAAATGATAAATGAACCCTTATTGTCACAATTTACAAGATCAAATGGCTACAATTTTTCCACTGGAAACAATGAGTTTTTCAATATCTCTTGAAGCATTGCACATTTGGGGCGGCACAAGTACTATGGGCAAGTTGTTCCACAGTCCTTGGGGGCCTCAAAACGCGAAAATGATTTTCGCAAAAGACTTTTAGTGATAGGAATGGTAAAGACGTGTGGAATCTTGGGAGGACCTAAGCCAATCCCTTGGCGCCTTGAGTTTAAAAGTTTAAGGTAAATCTTCAAATATTTTCTTTTCTAGATGAACCATTAAACAATTGGTACCACATGTACTAAGATCTTAAATTCGATCCTCTGTTGTACTGCGGGGCAAACCATGCGTTCAGAAGCAGAGATGTTTGCGCTAGTACGTTTGGGGGGGGGGGGGGCCGACCTGATAAATAAGACGCGCATCGCGATTTTGCAATCTCCTGCAACGTCGAGTATCGGTCGCAGACAGACCACCAAGCAATGAGTTTCACGTAATCCAACCGGGAGAATCACGATCTTACTGCATTGCCAGGTACATTTGTCCGATGAAACTACGAATTCTCCACAGGTTTCTAAGATGAAAATTAATACATCTACAAAGGGAACTAACATGAGCTTTCATAGATAAACTTCTATCGAATATGATACCAAGATTTTTTTAAAACGCACCTCTGATGGGGCATCACAGCACCACCGATTGCTCAGGTGAAGATCAAGGTAGACACAGATTTTGCAAGCCAGATGTGGCAATCAGAAAAACTCTGTTTTAGAAGCATTTAGCTTTAGCTTGTGAGTTAGCACCAAGATCGTATTTCACAGCTATGTCATTTGGTCACTCTAAGCTTGGCATCATCTGTATCTTCCTCCGACTTCGGGTCAACACCTCATACAACTGTATAATATCGTCAGCAAAATATTATACCCAATAGTAAACCCTGGTGATTTAGCCGACAGGTTGCGATTACGCAGTGAAAATCGGTGGACCTCTCTGCGATTGAACCCCTGAGGAACACCACAAGGCAAAGCCTGATCATTTGAGTAGTTCAATGACACAAAACCCGATTGTTAAGATTACTAAGGTAGCTAGTAAACCACTCTTTAGCAGTACCTACAACACCATATTCATTCTGGCATACGCTCCAAATAAGAATTTATATCTATAGTGTCGAAGGCAGAGAAAGATCCAGAGAACTAACAATAAGACTCTCCCCCCTGTCAATCTCGTTCAACATATCAGTCTTAACCTAAGGAGAGTTGTTTCTGTACTGTAGTATGAACTGTACGCAGACTGTATGTTCAGTGAGATTATATCCTGGATATGTTTTTTGAATCTATAAATAGCGATATTTCAATGATCTTACCCAAGGTATGGAGAGTATAGGACAGTACGTAGTTTTTTAAGTTAATCTGAATTGAGGGTCGGTTTCTTGATAAGTGTGTGACAACAGCTTGAACGGAGAATGAGAGGAAATGAACCAGACCTGAAAGTATTATTAATGATGGAAGTGAGAACTGCACAATGTATCAATACATCGCTTCAATAACCAGGTGGAAGGATCTTGTTAGGAAGTTTTGTGATAATATTTTTAACCTCCTTCCTTCATCTACAGCAGTAAAATATCTAACCCCTGTACATTATTACTGTTATGCATATTGCATTAGAAGCATAACATTTAACCATCTATAACCACATCATTCATAAAACCATCGCATACATCATACTACATGCGACAACCACCAACTCTGTGCATGACTGTGATATTCTGCCAATCATTTGCTTGCTACACATATGCTAGGGAAACTTGCAATTATATAGTGGCTTTTATCTATTCCGATTTTATACCATCTTCGATGGAAAAATATCCATCGGTTTTGAAATTATGGGCTATTGGCTGTTGAGGTATAGAAGTTTCCCAAGCGGTCAAAATAACGATTTCCCTGTCAGAAAGTAAGCGACTTGATAGAGAAACTCCGTTTACACCACAGAGCTAGAATATAAACCAAGAGGAGAAACGCTCGTGTTATTGAATAGGTCAGCAACGTAACCGATTTCTCTCACACCTCGCGCGCCATCATTCATGTTGCGCACCAGCCGCGCGTCGTCGCTGTTACTGCACAATCGTACGCACCTACAAATCTGTGCGTCACGCGTTATGTTATCATGTGTTGCATTTCCCCAGTGTCCCATTGTCTAATCGGCCGATTTTCTGCAATAATTATGCGAAAACCAATCGAAGAATCCATGCCTCTAAAAGGATTCCTAGTGATGTGGCATGGCATCAGTTGTTGTTTTCACTCGCTAAGTTTGACGAACGTATCATAAATATGCATTAGGACTTTCCAAATACGACGATACGTAAACCAAATATGGTGATAATGAACAATGATAATGAAGTGCGTATGCTCATTAATCATTATAATACTTTTGGGCACCTCGGTTTTGGTTACGACGTTTGTGGAGAATCCGCTTGTCTATCTTATATAAGTCGTTGGCTTACACACATTATGTAGTTCTGCTCATCATTTAATGCACGAATTTCGCAATATTTAGTAATCGTCTCATCATTTTTATTCCAGTTATGATTAAAAAAATCACTGCTTCCTTGATAATATGATCCGTTCATCATGAATTTCAAAGTAATTGGGGTCATGTAAGAACCACGTAACAAATCGTCGCCCACATCACATACTGTCTTATCTGACGAAATGCTGTTTTCGAGAAAATCGCCATTGAAATTCTACCGGGAGATTTCATGTTTGTACTATGGAATTAAACATCACAATTTACTTTTTAATTTTACATAATGAAGAAAACATTCTGAAGTTTAAGTTTTAACCTTGCTGAGTTTTGAAAGTGCAATTGTATTCCTGATATAAAGCTACAAAGTCATAAGTCTGTATGTGAAACGTAAAAAAGTCGTTTTTTTCACATAAGTCGCTAAATTCACCGTTATATTTCAATGCGTTCAGATAGATCACTATGTGAAACACGCCATGTTCACGCACGAGGCAAATAAGGCGCACATAGATCTGTATGTGAAAAACGTAAACAGCTTGTTTCACGAACAACGTTAATTATACACTATTGAAATTACGTGTAAATGAAACATAAGACAGTATGTGAAATCGCGATATGCAGTTTTGAGCTTATTGATCAAATTCTTAATTAATATCTCACTAATTAGGTTACTTTCAAGATTGTAACTTTGTGCATGTATAGACCATAACATTATAAGTACATATGCAAAATATCTCAAAAAAGTAAAACATGTCAGATAAGACAGTATGTGATGTGGGCGACGAAATAATAAAAATGAAAATCCGAACTTTGACCTCTGACCTATGGCCAATTTAAATTGTCGCTCTTCAAAAAGAACTGGTTCGCACCTCTTCATACTAGCCCATTAAGGATGTTACAATATAGCCAGATTAATAGACTATACACAGTTAACCCCAGGTCATGGCAATTAAAAATTGGTGCTACAGCATAAAAGTTATTTAAGTATTAATTATTGGTAGTTATTGCCAAAAATCACAAGATATATTTTAGCAAATGAATCCTAAGATTTAATTACTTGAATTATCTAATTAGTACAATCTTGAATTTTTTTCCCTCCCGTTTGGGCCCCAAGGAGGGGTTCTAGGGGACGCACCATTAATGGCTAAAAGACCATGGACGGATCATTTTTTTATATCAGGAGAAGCGTATTAAAAAAAATCTTACAATTAGCAAGAAACTTCTTGAAAATTGTCATTGTGTACCCCGAAAAATCGGCAAATAAATTAAATGTGGGTCCCATGAACCCCCTTCTTTGGCACTTAAGTGTTAAGTCTTAACATTGTAGCGGAATAAAACCGGAAACTTTTGTAGAGAGGCTAGACTTTAAATAATCAATGATGTTGTGAGTACACCTGCCGGACCTCATAGGAACTCACATTCTGGACAAATTTTCTTATCCCTTTGGCATAAACTTAAAAATACATTAAATATATCAAAAGAATGATTTATGAATCTCTATGTAATTTAACCCAAATAGAATAATCTAAACAGTAGGATATGCTTGTCTTGTTGCGCTGTTTCTAATTGCAATAGCTTGTGTGTATCACATGCAAGATAATTTGCACTCTAGATTGAAATGAATGTTATCCTGATGTTATCAATTTGCCGTTATTACTAAATACTATAATGTTAGACATCCGATTTGGCATACAATAAGGGCAATTAGCAAAGTTGGGGCAGTCGGCTATGATCTATATATTCCATACTTAGGGGAAAATGTTCATGACAAGGTAATATGGTAATACGTCCACCATATGGATTTTTCAAACAGCCCTCTAATTAAGTAGACGCTCATCATTAAGGGCCTATTAAATGGTATCACCTGAAGTCACAATTCACCCGCTGTTTATGAAGTTCCCTATAACCTGGACAGGTCGATGACAAACGTAAAACGTTCTCCCTGACATTCTTTACTTCCCATTTCCCCCACCTACGTGTCATCACATTGTGGTAACCCTTGGCCACTCTCAATTCATCTGTAATTTTCTTCAAGTCATATGATAATCCGCATCTTGATGAATTGTCTTTAAATTTTGGTAGACCTCATATGAAACATAAATGTTATATAATCACTTCACTTTTCTTCCGAATGCTCCTAACGAAGACGTGTGCCCTTTCCTTCGACAACGTAAACACTTCGCTATGACATTGTGTCCTAACTAACCCCAATACGCTCAATACAACGTGAGCCAGGGGACATCTTTGCATAATTTTCTGCACCAGTCATTAAAACACATGTTTATGTTTACTTAATAGATCACGTTACGATCTAGCTGATTTCCTAAGAAATTACGTTTTATTATCGTTGCAAGTGTCATTTTGATTTCTGCATGTTAAAAAAAACGTGTTAAAAAAATTAGATTTAATCTTAAGTTTTTGGGGAGCTTCTGGTCCGATAAAGCCTCCGTTAAAGTAAAAATTAATGGATGATATCGCTATAATTTTTTAAAAGTGGAGCTGTAATCACCTAATTTAATAAACCTAAGCACAGCACTGATATAATACCAGATTCCTACAGTCCAGCTTCATGTTCTTTCAGATATTTGTTGGTACGTAAACATTAGATTTCTTATAAACAAAATCGTTTGCAAAAAATCGTATTGTTCAAGGCATCAGAATGCTATCTACTTATTCGGATTAGTGTTGCGGTTTCTTGTACATTTGGTATACTTGTAAATTAACATATTTGTGAATTTCTATATCTTCAATAGCGAGTCCACAAGTCATTGGTAATGGCTTTTGTGTGGTGTCAGGATATGAAATCAGGGTAATCGTGGGTCATTCTTTTTTTGATGATTTTTCATTATTGCGAAGCAGGTTGTAATTATAGGGTCCCCTTTGTTGTCCTACGTCCTATATGTGCATGGGTTTCTAAGCACCGAAAGACGGCGAACGTGACTAGAGAATGTTGCTTCAGTGTGCCGGTTTCTCCGCCTTTATGGTGAGGTCATCAGGCATCTTTACCTGCTAATAATTGCCTGGCTCGGACATGTGATCTGAGGGAATGGTAGGATTGGGCCATCCCAAGCAGACCCACTAGCCAATCAGCTCATGGCTGCATTCACCACTATATGGAGTAAATTGAGCAAGTACATGTATTGAACCTTGGTCCCTTAGCCCCATATCCAATTCAGTGCCCTAGCCAAACTACAGAAATGCACAAGACTCACCCCATTAGATCCCTTTAATTTGTTGGTTTCGA
Organism: Ophioderma brevispina; assembly: GCA_023653785.1. Classification (NCBI taxonomy): domain Eukaryota; kingdom Metazoa; phylum Echinodermata; class Ophiuroidea; order Amphilepidida; family Ophiodermatidae; genus Ophioderma; species Ophioderma brevispina. The sequence goes on along the minus strand of JAMKCH010007716.1, from coordinate 43,746 downwards.
AACCAGTTTCGAACAGTGTGGTGGCTGTATCCGTGGGCGCTGAGCAATATTGCATCAATGTTTGTATAGAGACCATTGGGTTTGGCCTGTATAGACAGGAAATTGAAAGAGATGGAAGAGAGACCTACTTCCGTCGCCGTTGGCAATCAAAAACAAATGACAAGAAAGAAACTTGAAAAGATTCAAAAATGCGTATCCGTTATAATTTCCGACTAACCACGTAATTCAAATTGCTCTGTTTGCATGGTGTACACTTTCCCTCAATTTCCGATACATGCAACACTCAGATTTTCTTCTGTAAACATTTGAGAGTAAGCCAACGTTCATAAATTGATTTTATACTTCTGGAGACCATTTCTGTCTAATTTCTGTTTATATCGTTCTTCATGCGCTATGTAAAACGATAACGTTTTTCACACTCTGAGATTCTGGGAATAATCTATGTTGAACTATGTTAAAAAAACAAAGATATTACATTCATTACGCTATACTCAATAAGTCCTGTTAAAAGCCACAATCAGTCCTTTTTTTCCAAATTCAAAATGCAATTTGTCTAACATCTAATGTTTTAGGTAATATCAAAACCTAATATTACGGTACTTTGGTGAACACGACATAAATCATTTTAAATTTAAAAAGCGTCTTGACGATGCCATTTACGGCTGTTTGTTTACTAATAAGGTCGATCCCGACTTTATTAGTGGAATATGCATAAAAAAACGTAATTGCGTGGACAAATATGCGTGTTAAAGCGTAGCCACTTGCAGGGTTCCTTTACTACAACCATTTCCAAAACAAACAGTGCAAAAAATGGCCTTTTGGATAAAAATAGGGGGCGGCGATTTGTTCACATTTGGAACAAAAATGACACATATTACTTTTTTTTTAAATTGAAAATCAATTTTTTGAAAATGAGTTGCATGTGGGAGTGTGGTATGTGGTAGAACGTCTTACCAACCTTTTTTATTAGCACACGGTTTACCACTGGGAGGGGTGGTTAAAGTACCCGATGATGGAGACCCAGTGGATAGCTCTATCTTCTTTCCATTGATATCACAATATGTTACCACATACCTAGTATGGCGTCACAATGACGTCATAAGGTTGCGAGTTGCTAACATTTCTTCCCCAGAAAATAGGCGAAATCCAATTTTGAATATCTGATGAATGGTGTCATTGAGAGAATGCAATCCTAAAAGATATGATTTTGTTACCGAAGGGAAGGAAATTTTGACGATAGAGGACAATACGTGCTAAGTTGAATGACAAATACATCAACCATTGTATTTCTTTGAGTTAAAAGGGGTTTAATATGCGCGAGCAAAGGTTTGATTGTACATAACTTTCGTTTGAATTAGGCAATCAGTGTCGGTGTTTTGTTTTAAAATCACACAGATCTGCAAAATATGAATATATAAAGCACCCATTTGAGCACATAACGAATATAAAGATTATGGAGTGAATTAGGTGGTAGAGATGTACATCGTTTCTACTCGCCGAGTTGCTTTCCGCGTGATTGCGCATGCTCGTAAAGTAAGGGCATTCCATGACGTCATCGACTGGGAGATTTTTCATCACGACTTTTGAGACTCATATTTGGATGAATTCTATCACGTAGTTTATGGCTACTACGATGCATACTCTACCGATCAATATCGTCGCTGGGCGGGAAAACCTCATATGTGCATTTGCCTTTAAAAAAGCAAAACCTCACATGTGTAAAAACGTTTACATGACAAACTCATATGTAACTTTTCGAGATAAACACAAAATGGAATATTTGCTGTAATGCCGTGCACTGAGGTTTTTTCTCTTTTCTAAATATATTTAGATAATATTTACGACTCCATAGTCTGATATCATGTGTCATGTGATTTACTATCATATTGGGCATGAAATTCAAGCTAGCACCCGATGTTACCAAATGGCACATATGAGGTTTAGCACTGGGGCCCCCTTTTTTACATATGAGGTTTTGCATTTGACCGCTGGAAGTTCATATGAGGTTTTTCCCGCGCCAGCGACGCTATGTATTACATGGCAGATGTATTTTTCTGTACGGAAGAGATTTTTGATGAACTTGCCTTTGTGGCAATTTGCCCTGGCGTCTCGGAAATTTATAGTGGTGCTCCTATGATAAAACGAAATTCAGTCAAATCACATAATACGCTGGTTCCCTGCGCCTTGGGCCTCGCTTCCCATTGCTCGGACCTTTGGTCAGTTGTCCAGGGGGTGAGAGACCCAAATTCGCCGAAGCAGCGTATGACCTGGTACACTTTCGTCGACCAGGGACGACCGAGAGCACATGGTTCATGTTTATATTAGTGAAATCGGGGGTGAGATGGTTTAACGTTATGAATATAATCATTATATTTAGGTACTAATTTAGGATAACGTTGGTTTTATGAAATTAAGTCATAACTGGTTGAGAGAAAACGCATTTGCCCAGAGACAGCAGAAGAATTCCGGTTCCTCAGACTCTGGGTTGTTGTGATGCTAATTTGTATGCCGTGGTCAGGCATGGGTTGAATCCACGTTTATGCTTTTGTTTGCATCAGCCATGATCGCTCTCTTCTTAGCCTGACTGCCATTGTTTGAGTATGTTAGCATCACAACGCATTCTGCCAGCGTAGAGCAAGAACGCAGGTGGGTTTAGTTTTGGGGACAGAAATCTTCCACAAGCACACCCACCAAAAGGATTTGATGGTTTTTCTTTGTTTAAATTTATTTCTTTGCAGATAGCGGTTATTGGGAATTATGTAGAATTTGCCATTTAGTCCTCTAGGGCACGTGGCAGTTTTTCCCAATATAATTCCGTTTTAATGTTGGGAATTAGTTCAATAGCCTTTGCCATGGCGCGGATACTAAACCGATATTTTGATGCAGACTGACCTAGATGAAATTTTCTTCAGTCTCAGCATTAAAACTTTTTTCATGTATTTGTCCCGACTTAATTAATCTTCATTGCAAATTTAATAATGCAATTTATATGGCCTGTATAAATCACTCAAATCAAGTTTCTTCTGGTGCTGTTTATCCACAGTCTAAAAGATGTGGAATTAGTAAAGAAGTATGTTGTGCTTGTAGCTGCCATAGTTAAACAGCTATCTTCAGAAAAGAAGACATGCCAGTGCTCCGGGTACCAACGCATCTCATACCTAGTGTAGAGAAAATGCCCTAGAACAACCCGGCTATTACTGAAAGCTAATTGCATATATGGAGAACAGCCACAATACCTGTGAGCTGGAAAACGGAGAAACCATCCTTTATATCCAAGATGAACACTAGTGCTCCCTCCTGCTTCAGCTCCATCACAACTGAAGAATTCTATGGTAACCTCCGAATGGGTATTCTCGCTCGAATAACCATCAACTACCTGACAGAAAAAAAACATCATATCTACCATCCATTCAAAGGTTTCATGGAGAAACATATCAGGATTTGTGAACACCCAGAAAGCACTAAGCTAAAGGCTCCAATGCCAAAAGAATTGTAAACCAGTTGTGACAAAATTGTGACCTGAAAAATGCATATCGGTACTGTACCACATAACTGTTCAGTTCGCTTTAGAGTGGTATCATATTCCAGACCACATTAGGAAGATGCATATTTAACTACTATGCTATCTGTTCATATGTGTAAAATATGGCATGGTAGGAGTCTTCCAAGGCTATCTACTCCCCCAATATTGTTTCTTCTGCCCGTCTGCAATATGTGACTGGATCTCCTCGACCAGTCCAAACACAATCCGGTACGCATAGGTGGATCTGGACATCATATCAGCCGCCAAAGCATACTCAGATGACCCTCGTACTAGATGGCCTGGATCGTGAAAGCCAAACCAAGCAAAATGCAAGTCTCAGGCCATGAAGTTTGTCCCCCAACGCAGAACACAAGCGACAAGGACACAAAACGCAATATATGGGCCATACGATCCCGGCCTAAAATAGACGGACAACACATTGCTCTATATCAACAGCCACCCATGGGGTTCTCGGGAAGGATCTAAACTGCTGAAGGACAATACCACATGGTCTGGACAGGCTTGTCTGAATGGCTTCAAACACCAAATCAAGTCAACTGAGGGGTCCTATGGATATGGATATACAATAATGCTATTGTACCAAAAATGATGTGGGAGTTCATTATTTATAACTTCCCAATTTCATACAGTTGCAAAGTCTGGAAGGTACTTGCACCAAATACCTCAAGCAATGGGCAGGTATAGCAGATGCACACCACAGCGTCTGTATGGTCTGCCAATGAAAATATTAACAAATCAGTCACTGTATGCAAGTACTAAGTAACCATCTAAACAGTATCTAAATATGGAAGTACACAGACACTTGCAGCAAATGCATGGAAAGTAAAAAAGAAGAAAGCCAGATTGGGGAATGGTATAAAGAATTAGAAACAGAAAGAACGTAACTAATTCGAAATGAAATGGATAGAGGTCAGACGATTAGAGACGTCTTGTGGATACAAAAAGGTTGTACATGCAGGCTACAGAAACTCCTGGAAGGAAACCTTGGTATGTCGCCAGAGCTGCTGTCCTTCCACATTGACGCAATCATGATACTCAACTTCCATTCCCCTGCCCAATCTGAAGATGTGATAGGGCAACGACAATCTTCGACTCTGCAATTATGTAATCATTGTCTGTACCACTGTTCCACATAATCCAATGGTTGGAGCTACTCATACAAAGCGGAAGATACCACTGGCGCCCATGAACAAAACACTGAACGCAATCTCTACAGGTCGGGCCACCGTACGTCGTAGAGGCCCAAAACAGGAAAAAAACATCGTACCTGAGATCTGAAATCCATTCTACAATAGCCTTTCGCCCAAGTCATGAACACGACCGTTATCGAAAATCCCAGTCTTACTAATGCCCGCAAGACGAGCCCACAATTCTGGAGAAGGCCAATGACTGGTATCCTGATGGATGAGGAACACATACACAACTAGTGTTTCCTCCAGAAATCACCCTAAAACAGCTAAGAGACAGATATCGCAACCTTCGTCTACCAAAACAAGGCCGTGATCTATCATAGAGCTGACGTCCCTATGGAGGAGAATTATCCAATGCATATGCAAGCAAGGTGAACCGTGCACAAATCCAAGAAATCATAGTGCTGGAGTGAGAAGCAGAGGATGTTTGCATATATTTCCAATAGAAGTAGGAGCAGAGGTTTCTGCAATAAATCAGTCTAACAAATGCCTGGCATCCATAGGCATTCCTAAAGGAAAGAGAAAGGCTAATAACCGATACAGCAGCCAAGATTTGCACTCAGAGCGAGCTTGTCATCTGGATCAGTTTAGGAAACCTCAACAGGCTTTCAGACTAGAATTGGCAGCCGACAAGCATGAACTCAAGCATATCTATGCTATGAGGAGAGTGGGAATGGTTGAGCGTCACAACACCAGGTTTTTTAACATACGCCCACAGCTCTTGGTCCAAAGCCCAGAGACTCAGACACTCTAATCTTAGAAAAGCGATACTGTACCAGGTGCAATTTCCCTACTAAGCACCTTCACAAAGGGAGGAATATTAGGGAGTGCTTATCTCTAAAGCGGATTTTACAAACTAGGCTCCGAAGGTGAGAGCGCCTGTCTTCTACCAATGAACTATTCTTCCCATGCCATTCAATTGTTTTGGGCGCGGTAGTGGCTTCACTAATACTTTATTGGGAAGGCAGGCTAGGGAAACCCTTTTTCTCAGCAGATTTTACCAATGTCCATTCAATACACTGTGGTGCGTTGTAATTGAGCTTCAGTAATACTTTTTTTGGAAGGCGGGTTAGGGAATACTTTTCTCAACAACATTATTGATCAACGCAATTAAACGTATCATTTTGTCTTGTTTTACAGTTCATTTAAAATTATTGCTATGCATTGTAATTTAGCTTTACTGATACCTTATCGGAAAGTGTGCTTGGATTTTTTTTTTGGCGTTACAGGAAGTTTCTCTTGGTGAATGCATAAGAGAAGCTTCCGGTGCAAATTAAACTGTAAATTCCATGTTTGTAGATTAATTTTCTACATGTATCGCTCTGTGGTGATTTGTAATATGCTGGATATGTCCCAGGCCGAATTCAATAAATGCTTGTCTCCTACGTATGTAATCAATGCGTCTACTGCACTATGGTTGCCTAGTCTCTTTCTTTTGTCTGAGAGCAATTGGTTAAAGGGATAAGCAGCGATAGTGCAAGAGAATCCAAAAATGTGGAAATGCATTTTTTTAGCTTATAAATCAAAGATAAGTATGTACAATTCCATAGAAAAACTTTAACGTAGGAACAAAACACTAAAAAAGTGAAAAAATGAAGTATTTGAGAAAACTGTTATACCAGCTCTCGAAAAAAGACATACAGCAATGGCGTCTCAAAATCTACACTTAACAGCTGATTGTGGTTTACGCCAGTACATGATAAGCAAAGATCAATAATGTTTGTATTTGAGGTCAAACTGTACAGGTCATGGTGCTCAATATAACGTTTGTAATCTGGGATATTCACAGGGAAAGCTTTTTTGATCTCAAGTCGGAATTTTGATACGCACGTATAGATATTATAGAATCGGATAAAAAGTACTGCCTTGTCTTTAATACACTGAGTTTAGATGATTTTTTTTCGATGTTTTGGCTCAGCAGCATTTACTGTTATTCCTGTACTTAATTTAAATATCTTGGTTTTCTCTTCATTAAATGACAATGTTTTATTTAAGTTAAAGTAGTTAGACACGTAAACAAGTTTATTATTAATATTTTCCCACCTATTTAGTGTTCCTTATGCTAGGAGATAATTTGTGCATTTTTAGCAAACAGTGAAAAGGCATATTTCTGAGTCGCACAGGGCGTCATTGATAGGGCATATAGGGGAGGACTCAGGGTGGACCCCTGTGGTACCCCACAGGTGATGAAAGTAGTTCCCATGAATCCTGATTGTTAGGATACGATTGAGTCATTAACCACCTAACACGGCTTTTCAGTCGATGATATTATAATTGCTGAAGTTAATAATTATATAAGAAAGCCACGAGAAGTATGATTTGCTTAGGATAATGGCAAAAATCTATTATTTCCATGATCAATAATCTTTCAACAGCGACAAAGCTAGCTATGCCAAGCATGTTAAATTGAAGGGCAAACTGAAAACGGCTTCAAGGTGAAGTTTCGCAAATTGTAGGAAACCATACAAAAAATGACAGTATCAAACTTTTCAAAAGAGTCAGAAACCTTGGTGAATACAAGGATAGAATACCTCCTGATGCTAAAGACGAATAAGGTAACCTCCAATCAGATTGCGAATTTTACTCAAATTCAGAGCAAGCTCGTTCGAGACTGGTCAGTTTTGTTTACTGCAGAGAGATTTGCCAATAGATAGCGCTGTACAATATTGCCATACACAATCAGAAGGGGTTGGTACATATATCTCTAAATATAAATCTACAATATAGCTGCAGGATCGGGAGATTTATGTTAATTCTAAGCAATTAACATAACATGTCACGACATCATGAATAGAATAGTGGACTTACAAAAGGACATTAAGAAAGGTCAGTGTTGCACTGTTATGGCACGTTTCAATAAACAACTCTTTTGTTTTAACAATTGCACTTGTATTAAGCCTTTCACAACAATGTTATAATGGTGTTTCTCATGTCCTTTTGTAAGTTTACCGGCTGAAAGGCTATTCAATCCACTGCTTTGTACCCCACAATCCCATTTTGGTAAATTTGAAGCCCTTCAAAAATCAACACACTTATTTTATTTTTCATTTGCCATTATTTATAGAATACGCAAAGCATCTCTGTGTGTGTTTCTGACAAATTCGGTTGAGAAGAACATCGCTTTTCGAAGTGATGTCTACTAAAATTGCAAAAATTCCCCATTGGCTTTATATGCAAAATTAAAAGCAAACAAAGAAAGAACTAGGTAAAAAAATCACTTGAGATCAAATGCTTGCCAGAATCGTTGTTTATCAGCCAAAGATATAAAGTGAGAAATGACGAGACAGGGAAACCACTTCAAATGTACAATAACTAAAGCTGTGACAAAACGCCAACTCATGCGGTTTACTCATATCATTACAATGTCAAATAATAGAATAGTTAACCAAATTCACGACCAGGACATCACTAAACTCAGGAGAAAAGGCCGCCCACCATTACCCAAGAAAAGAGAGGGTTAAACAGTGCAATAAACTCCCACTCTCTCCAAAATAGGAAAAAATGGTGATGACACTCCTTCATGGTTTCCAAAAATCGATATACATACAATCTACCTTTGGTGTTCCATAAATCAGCATTTATTGATTTGGATCTGTTTTGGCCACCTACATTGCAACCATGGTGGATTGTTCATGTTAATTTTGGTAATGTAAGGATAAGATACATATGAACGCATTACGTAACAAGCCCAGGAGGAGGGCACTTGTATTCAAAGGTGGATATGATGCGTGAACAAGAAAACGCGTAAAAAGGTTCCTTTTTCCCAACAGGCGATGTACGCGCGTATATTGATTAGGGTGTCAAAAACAGCAAAATATGGAAAAAAGGGGTAAGTTTTTTTCTAAATGCATTGCTTACTTGTTTAGTGTTGTAAAAACAGACACAAATACTCGTTTAGGGTATGTTTTTATTCGGTGGAAATACTTGTATAGGGTGCATTTTGTAAGTCCATGTTCCCGCATCATAGCCGGGTAACAAGAAGACACTTAGATTACCTATCCTTTTGTGCGCACGTTTCTTTTCTAACCTGATCATGGTCACTGTAAAAAAAAACCCTGCAAGCCAGATATTCCCGTGATTTTGGTTAAAGGTGCTTGTTCCGATTGTTGTCTATTGTGTTCTCTACTTAATATGAGAGCCTGACACTTGTACACACTGACCAACAAGTACCGTGGGAAACAAACTTGCGGTGTTGATGCTAGACACGATAATGCATAGTGCAACGCCCTATTCACTACTGTTCTAATATTGATGGTTAACCACTAAAACGGTAGTTTTTTATCTGTATCTTGAGAAAGAAAATGATTTGAAAGCTGAAATTGCAGGACGACAATAAGAAAAATACGGCCTTTCATCTGATATCAAAATTGATACTACTTCCGGGTAAATAGAAAACGATCGGAACAAGCACCTTTAAGCAATCCTTAGGATAGATGTCAGTATATTTTCACAACTGAAATAATGTAAAATAAGGAAGCATGAACGTCATAGGGATGATCTCTTCATTGCCTCAATATCATAAGAGTAAACTTCAGGAATGGTTCAATCGACTTTTGGACTAAACAGGATGACATTTTGATTGATTAAATATGTTAGTAAGTGATGTGAATTTTGAATCCGGGTTTTGGGTAGTAAACCGAATAATGGGCACCTAGAGTTGTCCTAAATCAAATTCTTTTGATGAGTGTAATTGTAATTCAATTTTATCGCTCTCATGTATGGCAGAACAGAAATCATCGTATTTAGGGGTGTTTGTCAAAAACATTATGTCTCAGTATGTTTTACCACTCAAAACACAAGAATACTATAAACCCTTGCATTTCTAATAATTGACACATATCAAATTCAATGTTACTGCTTTTTCGTACTTCTTCCGAGAGCTTTAGACATCAATATGATATCCTTCCTTCTCTGTCAAGTATATCCTCCTATAATGACAGGCATCCTTCTCATTTACATTTGTCATTTACATTTTTTGTAATTTCTAATATTTGTTTCAAACATGTAATAACTTGAAGAAGATGAATGTTAATGTTTGAGAAAAAATATTGGATAAATAAGTAATTAGTAATTACTGGAGAAAGTATTGTTTAGATGCTAAGAAATAGTTGTAAGAAAAAATGATTCTACTTTACTTAAAAAGGTTCAAAAAGTGCATTTTCAAGTTTGATCAAGTTAACCTGACTTCAAAAGTGATTATTCTACTCGATCACTTTTAAGGCATACATTTTTCTTTTGAAATTAAAAATTCATGTTCACCTGTGTGTATAATTTGCACATCATAATTGTCTACATGTTTGATGAACCACATATGATATAAAATACATTTAGTGTAATTTTAAAGCTAAAATATAATATTGAGTATTATGAATTCAATATTTGCCACATGTTATACTGGTTTTGTGAGAGTTTGTCATGTTTTAGATTTTTACAGGTTTGTCGTTAAATATACAGAGAAAGTACTTCTCAAAGTGTGGTATCACGAAATTTAGGCATAATAATATAATGCGAAACAAATCTCTGTTAAAGCAAATTGAATTCATATTACAATATAATTGAGCTATTCCATAAAGTATCCACCCCCAAGATGACAGCGGGAATTCCTACACCCTTCTCCAAAATGCATGGGAATTCCCATTGTGAAATTCAAAAAAGTGCATGGAAATTACCATCATTAAATCCATAGGTGCATGAGAATTCCCACAATGAAAATCGTAAAGATTCCAATTATGTTACTTTAACAGATGTCCCAAAGATGATTCTGGGAATTACCATGACTTTTACTGACACACTGAAAAAAAATCCCATTTCCCAAAGAATACTATCACCTAAGGCTATGATACAACGTTGGCCTTTTAATTAAATAATTGTGCTACAATATAATTTTAACCAGGAAAAGCTGTATCGCCATATGAAAAGAGTGCACATTATTTAGAAAAATGAATAAAATGTCAACTCAATTTATTTCTAGAATTTCAGTGACCAATGGATATACATAAACTTAACATGCTCGGGCGAACAATGGAGCTATTCAATAATGTGCCCCATAACACACTTCACATTCTTTTACATCTGGTCCATTGTTATTGTGCATACAGTTGAACAGATTTCAAATGTTATGACCATAAGTTCTTTCCTCGTTCGCGATAAAAGAAATTTTGCGATTCTACTGTGTGTTCAATTAACTTTGACCATATCATTTTGTTTCGAAAAGAAAATGTAAATGGACAAAGTTCATAAAAGAAAAGTCCATGGTAAGGGTTGACCTAACTTGTGCATAACTTAAATCTGCAAGTCTTTAAAAATCCTATTTCTATTCAATTTTACCCAGAAAGGCAATGGTATTCAGCGACCTACATTTTAAAAAAATCACGAGCGAGGTGAGTATGTTGCTCTTTATGTTATGAATAGATACTAGAGCTCAATATGGGTAAGTGATAACACCTGAAATAGCTTGAAATATTTTCAACAGTGTGGGCTGTAACAATGGACGAGAAAAAGATCCGAAGTTTTTTAGTTGATCTTTAGCTCTATTGTTCGATTGAGTTTACGTATACATATTGGTCACTGACATTTCTGGAAGAAATGAGTGATATTTATTCAATTTTTATAAGAGGTGCCCTACTTTCATTTGGGGATACAGATTTTCCCTAGGTACATATATTTTTAATGCAGGAAGTAAGTTAGCCCAGTGCTGTGCACAGAAAGATCGATTAAATCGCAAAGGGATCGTGGCCTATTAAAGGAGTTGTTTCCCTGTTCGTTCTAGTGGTCATAAACACCCAAAGAGCCACATGATGAAAAAATGTCATGGAATTCCCAACATTTTTCAAGCTGGACTTCTCTTTTTAGGGGGGGGGGGGATTTTCGGAAGTATCCATTCTGTAAATCATATTTGTTTATAGTAATAGCAATGGCATGGTGATATATGTTAATCAGCCTCCAGTGGTGATTAAAAAATATATTGTATTTCTCTATTTTACTGAGAAAAGATTTCTTTCAACGGAAAACTACTTTGTTAGTAGGGAATTCCCTAGATAATGAGATCATAAAGATTGTGCAAGAGGGTGAACGGAATTTTCCAAAAGGCTAAATTTAGAAAATGAGTCAACGGGTTGTATGCATGAGATCAAAACCATGTGATTATTTTTAAGATGATTGCAATGCCGATGTCATTTATGTGGCGACCCCTTGTCAGCTGGGAATTTTAGGGCTATTTTTATGCATGATGGTTGTAATTTTATTTTAAAATTTGAGAATACATGTTGTGAAAATGTGTGTATATATACGGAGAACTTGACCAGAGGTTAAATTGGCCAGCCAGTTGTTAGTTGTGGATCTAGATCAGGAGTACATAGTATCAGGATTAATTGTACTCGTGCGCGTGCGTTGATAAGTTAAGATTAGTGTGAACAAATTCAATTCAAGTCTTTTGCTAAAAAACTCCAAATTGTTGTAAAGGATGTTGTAAACGGATGATTACGGTTTTAAGTAGTTGAACGATATAATTTCAATTTCAGGCCCTTCAAGCATTTGGTCATTTATTCATCCGTTGTTTTCAGTACGATTTTGTGTGTTGCTGTTTTTAGGGTTTAAATAGAAAATCATTTATTGATTGATTAATATTAGCAATTGACTTTGGACTTCCAAATAAATTACAATTTGGCAAAATGTTTAACATCACATTATATAGGATCCAAAAAAAAAAATGAAAAGAAGTGTGCCATATTTGCAGCTTCATACGCGTGTGTATGATGCCAAAAAAAACAAAAACAACAACAAACCCAAAAACAAAACAAAAACCAGAAAAACTTTTAAAAATAATGACATAAATTGCCAAACGTTTTTTGAATGTTTCTTTTTGTGGGCCGTCACGTGAGCTGGGAGATACGTTTAGCGCTGCGGTTGTACGTTGTTTGATGATGTGTGGATGTATATGTAGGAGTATGCATGCGTTTGTCTCTCAGCAATTATTTTGACAAAAAGATGACCCTTGACCAGAACGCAAAGTCTAAAATTTGATAATACTTTATCACCTATGGACACGAGTATCTAACTATTCAAAGTAGTGACGAGACGGTAAAAAAATTCATATTAATGAGCTCATTTGCATATTGTATGATTGGCGACCATATATATTCTTTGAAGATAGTGACGCGAACGCGAGAAGCGCCAAGTTGTATTTTTATTCTTCTTTTGTATGCTGATCCCTTCATTGCAAATTTTGCGCACACAGCACGAACCTAGCCGTGTGACCCGTGTGCCTGACCATAAATTCAACATCTGTGTACGCCCCATCTATGCTGGTCATAGGAAATATGTGGGCATAAGGGTCATGGAAAGGGCCACTTATTGGGAAAAGAATAATTTTAAATGATGTTAGCAAAATGAACACTAGATGAAGACTGATCCAAACTATGTTTACATCCCATAGTGAAAGAATAGTTTGAGGGTCGATACGAGCCACGTATTTGCAGGAGTAGAAGGATTTGCTTAGATTTTCATAAGATTTGGCCGAAATTGAGCATTGCGGACCAATAATCCGAATTCTCTGTACATCGGGACGCATATGCACTGACTATAGGCGAGGCAGAAAAAAGAGATTTCTTAGATTTTGGCCAAAATGGACCCATACTGCTCACTAGTGGGACCACTGGCCACAAGCTGGGTATACCCCACGTGAAGCTGGATTAGCGGTTATTTGCGATAATCTTGAGTAGTTTGACACTAGTAATACTGTAGTAAGTATGTGTATCATAAGAATAATAACTTATTTTGCTCACAGAGCACGAATCTAGCCATGCGGATAGAAATGACCACTAGATGACCACTGCTTCCAATTCAGTCCTATGTAACAACTAGAAATATTCGTGATTTGCATTGACGGTTAGTAAGTGGTTTAATTTTACTATTTGTGCATTGCTTTAGCCAAACAGACCATACTGATCACTATGTGACAACCGCTCACGAACCCATATGAAAGTTGGGCCCAGTTCTGCGCTGCAAGCGTTGGGCTGCAATCGGGCCAAGTGTTTGGAACTAGTTAACAGTTTGAAGCAAACGAAAATTGGTGGGATAGGAAGAAAGAAAGAAACTACTAAAATACAAGACCTATCCATGAAAAAAATGAGATCACATCATGAAAGAAAGTCATGTGATAAGAATCCAGTAAAACTTAAACCTCTAAAAAGTAATTCACACGCCTGATTGCTGTCCACATCGAACTGCTTTTTAAGAAAACCGAGGTGGAACACTTTAAATTGTAGCCGAGAATATCATGACTTTTTCTCGTGAAGAATTGAACCCACTTAGCGTGTCGTCGCACATAATACGGTCTGAAGACGTCCCCCAAGAAGTAAAGGCATTGAGGTATTCCATTAACCGTGTTGACTTTGAACAGGTTTTGGCTTCGGATTTGTATACCTTAGGGCATACAATGAGATTCTAATCACACCTATGGGATATCTGCTTTCTTATTAGTTGGATAATTGAAGCGTTATAGAATATGTATGAGCCTTACTGATTAGAGATACTAGTCATGTCCTATGGCACAATTTCGTGTTGCGTGCATTAAAAGTTATGTAAAACGATTACAATTAAAATGTGATAATTAGAGAACATCACGGGCTCTACCCTCTGTTGAAATGACTTTGTGAACTAGAGAAAGCCATTTAGCAAAGTACCTCATGATTCAGAAATAACATCATAATGCAGTCACGGGACTTTGCATTTACTCTTTTAAAGGAATGTGCCACCACACATGGTATTATGGCGATGAAAGAATTCCGCAGAATGAAGCGTACGGAGTGCATGGTTCCGGTCTATATCATGTGATGATCACCGGGACCATGAGGAGCTTGGATTGGACATGCTTAAATACTGGGATCGAAATCCATCTAATCGTTTTTCTTTGACAAAAATTATTAAAAAAGGATTACCCGTAGTCGCATAATGTAATCAAATCTTACTTTTGCATTTGAACTATTTAACCATAACATATCGTCGGGTGTATTACAAAGTGAGGGATGTTAAACCAAAATACGATTTTTTGTTTCTGAGACAAATCGCATTTGAAAAACTCGCGAACTCTAGAGGGTTCCGTACACATCCCCACATTACTATTCAAACAATCACATCCGATTAAGAAACGAAATTAACAATGGAAATTTATTTTAGTATTTCATGAATTCTTAACTTGATAAAAAAATGGAATTTTTAATACATTGGAAAGTTAAACCATCACATCCGTCACACAAAAATATACGAAAACGCTTGTCCACAGAGCTAAGACATAGGCATTTTCACACCCGGATTGTAACTGAGTATCTGTCACATGCAGGACACAAGGTCATTTATTGCTATCAAAACAAATCATTTGCATACATGGAGAAGGAACCTGAATGGTTAAATATTTAAATGGTCTGAAACAAATAGAGACTACAGCCTTTTAAGGTTGCCATACTTATCAGTACCCATACCTCATTGGAAGGCTAGGAAGAATTTCCTGTGACGAGCACCAACCCCCGCAGGTAATCAATTGCCAACCCCGACGTACAATTGCCAGGCCATCTTCCTAACCCGCCACACTTTGTCTAATTCCTAATGGCTTGACATATAAATAAATAACATCAAATATTACAAATGTCAAGGCTTTTTCCGCCCCTTCACCATCAACTAGTCAAAAATACTTGGTTTCATGACGTAACCATGAATAATAAAAATCTAGCCTGCAAACGAGAACCTCGAAAAGGAACTTATACCGATCGGCACTAAAATACACATACAAATTACACATTAACAGGCACATCGATACCGAAGCGGATCTTATACGATCGTGCTGACACTCACCTTAAAACATAATACTGACCAAAATTACCAATTTACCGCCAATCTAGACGCCAAGCGTATCTTATAAAGATCGCGGATATAATACACATCAATTACTAATTTAAGACCAGACAAATCGAGACCCGAAACGGATCTTATATCGATCTGCTGGCACACTACGCTACATAGAGTACTACAACATTTCCAGCCTAATCGATACCCGAAGCGATCTATACCGATCTGGCTGACACTCAATCCCATATTAATACTTCAAATTTACCAGCCAAATCGAGACCAAAGCGGATCTTATACGATCTGGTTTATTGCACTGAAGTCCCCATTGAATTACCATTGAACCCGCCACTCGAGACCCAAGGCTGGTCTAGTACCACCTGCAAATACTATGTATTCAAATTATCATGCCAAATCGAAACCCAAGCGAGGAATCTAGTACCGACCTGCAAATACTTTATACCACATATAATGTACCATTTAACCTCCAATCGGTCCTAAACCGGATCTTGTAGCAATCAGCAATTACCATAATCTGCATATTGCAACATACACTATTTATTTACCATTTAATCTGCCAATTGGGACCCAAACGGGATCTCATACCGAACTGCATCCTATGTATATATAATAGTTGTTATGTTAAAAATGTATTTGGGATTTTAAACCAAATAAAAGTACCAAAGGCAAGCCCTAATATGATGCAAAAAAGGTAGCCCACATGGGAGGGAAGGGCGGGGATTTTCAGGAGAAAAAAGACCCACACGTCCGCACAATGTGATGAATACAAATGCAATTATGAAACACTACCACTGGAACAGAACGTGGCAAGAAATCAATGCGTATATTAGGCAACCAAACACAACCTGAGCGAAACGATTGGGCTTTGAATGCACTATTGAAATACATATCGAACGGCAGAATTACATTACCGCAGAAGGCCACAGGACTCGCCGACAACAATTTTTAGCCTGTTGACAAACCCGTTTTCTTACGATTGTCTCATTAAAAAACGTTATTATGTTCATGACATAGTAGTGTGTATGGCTATGTTGAATTTTACCTATACTAAAGCGTTATTCAGCATCCCGTTCTATGGAAAACAGCACCTCGGCGTTTTCTGAACATCCGTTCAAACAACGTCCGTCATCGCCGAATATGATCTCAATTTGGGTTATTACATAATGACGGATGTTGAGTGTTATGGCCCCACATTTCACCCGCTTTGAACTGTAATTCTCAATATATATTTCTACTTAAGATCGATACTTATAAAGTAATTATACATATTTTGATTGTGTCAGTTATAAATTAAGATGGGATATATTTACTAACCCACAAAAGTGATTTTTAAACAGCTTGGTGGGAAATTCAAGTGGACACTTCTTTGCCAAGAGGGTTCAACAGCCGTCCTATGTAAGACCACCCAAAATGTCTGTATGTAACAACATACGTCAAAATTGCAAAAAGTTCTATTTAAGATTACTTAATGAAGTGTTTGCAAGGTTCGGCACTTGGCATGTTTGAAGATTTTGGATTTAGCACCATTTCCCTTTAAGTTCGTAAAATGATAAAAATTCAACATACCCGTCACTATGTAATTACACCCGACGATATGTCCGCTGTAATTGGCCAAACCTTCAAGTTAATGACTAACTTTTCCCCCAATCGGTAAAAAAAAAAACAAAACTGTTCTTTTCGACATGCCTTTAAAAAGCTTTTACCCACAAGTGAAAGATTCACCGTTTCTTAAAATAATACCAGGTGAAGTCGAAAACACGTGTCATATTGCAAACCACATAAAATTTATTACTTAAATAAATTTCTTTTTAAAGTTTATGCATGTTTATTTTCTGTCGACTGGTATGCGGGACACACGGTTTAGAGAACACTGACAGATTCAAAAGGCGCAGAAACAGTGTGGAAGCATGATCGGTTCATTCTTTTGTATAACATGGTAAGGAAACATATTATTATATATCCCATCTATTAGTTTGTGATAAACTTGGGACTAAAACACTAAGAGTGATATGAAGTCACCTATTATTACGTTCATGTGACGCCTCGGCTAGTGAAATCCATAATTTGGCTTAAACTGCATTGTTGTGAATGGGCATTGGCTGGATTTACATGTTGGTGTATACTTATTGCTTTATATTCCTCATGCCGTTTTACCCGTTTACAGGCGACCCATAAAAACTTTACCCAAATTCGGTAATGTTGATATATCTGGATCTTTTATCATAAACGAATGGACAAGTGAGTATCTTGCCTGAACAAAAAACATTTAATTTTTGTGTGAGTGCCGTTTTTCAAGATATGGTTTTCAACGAACAATAAGTCCACCAAAACAGACTTGTCAGGGTTATGTCATAATGGAATGATAAGTACACATCAATGGTTTTGACAGCCGGGGTCTTTCAAATCTAAAAATCATACTGTAGCGTGCAGTTGTGCTTAAAAGCCAGATATCGTTCGTGAACAGAGAACTTTAAAAACAACTCAATTTAAGCCAAATGACGAGCATCGCAAAAAAAACAGGTTCCCTGGAGTGTGAGTACCGACCAAGCCTGTTATCTGTAACCTGAGAAAAAAACTGTTTGATGGAAACTTTGGATGTATTAATGGGCATCCATACAAATTGTGAGACGCCATAATTGGATGCAGGTGATCCTCAACGTAGGCGGGCGTTTTGCAATTGCGATTCAACAGACCACGGCCACGCGTTCTTAACCACTTAAGTGGTTAGGGTGTTTTCACTCACGTTGGTGCCTAAGGGGGGGGGGGTTCCATGAACCCCCCCCCCAAGGGAAGTGGAAAAACTTTCCCGATGGAATTTTCACATGAAACTCATACCACCTTGATGGGGCATAAGAAAGGCCAAAGGTTGGCAATATAAATGTAGTTTCCGTTATCGTCTGGAAATTAGGGGCAAAATCATTGTTTTTGAAATGCGTTCAAAATCGCTCTCAAAAAGTACATGATGGTGTTCCGCGGCCCGGCTTCCACAGCATACACCATTGGCAATCATTTTGATGTATATACTACTCTAGAAAGGACCCAATTTACATATATGTAACACAAACATTACCATGTTGTACATTCTGTATTTTTGTGGGGGCAGGTCGTGGTAGTATTTGCCATGTTTGTATAGCAATGGCGAGCAGTCGCTCGATGATGGAATCGCTTCTTTTCAGCACATACAGGGTTAATTATTTTTTCTGATATGTAATTAATTTGTTTCATGCATATGAAAACATACATAAGCAGGAAAATATTTCTGGCAACAGGGCTGGCTCATTTTTATTTTTAAAATAACACTCCCGTTGGTGGGCCTAGGGGGGGGGGGGTTCCTCGGACCCAAGTAATATCATGCACGGGCAGAGAAATTTTTGTAAATTTTTTTGGAAAGAAGCGCATCGATAAGTTGCATCAATTACAAAAAATTAGAGTTCGGAAAATATTTTTCGCGAGTGAGGAAATCGCCGAACGGAAAAACACATCTTGGGTACTATGGAACCCCCCCCCCCCCCCCCCTTAGGCACTTAAGGGTTAAGAGACTTGTTGTTGATGAGGCAAATTTTTACAATGACTGGCTCAGTGAAATCTCAAAAGGTGAGAGAGGGGGTAATGAACAAAACGGGGACGCGCGGATTCTGTGTGTGCGGTGTTCGTGGTCACAGTGATTTTGTCTACGAAAGTTGCAATTTTAGCAGCTGTTTACAGGTAACAATAACCTATTGGGACATGTTATTGATGGCATTTTGAACTGTGCCGGTTTATCTCAATATTCATTAATCAACATTTGGAACAAGAGTTTGCGGCGCCAGCGCATTTTTTCAGCAGCAAAGAAATGGAGCAATTCGTCGTGCCTGGTTTCTTCAAGATGGTGCACCAGCACATATGTCTGTAATGATTAGAAACCGCCTTCAGGAACTCTTTCCAAATAGGATCATTGGATTAGGGCATGCCCCCTCGGTCACTGGATCTAACTCCGCTAGAGTTTTAGCTATGGATGATGTAAAAGCTAGAGTTACAATGAAGGTCCCCCAAATACATTACCAGAACTACGACGACGGATAAACGATGCATTTACCGAAATTAGGAGAACGCGTGTAACATCAAGAGCTATTCAACACATGCATCAGAGAGGACATGTGGAAGATAGAAACTGAAGGTAGGACCGTTATAAGATAAATTACTTTTGATGTTGCAATTGTGCTCAACCATGCCTAAGGAAAATGATGCTCTGTGGAAAAAATTGTTTTGCTGACTTATTGTTCAGTGGAACATATCTTGAGGACCACTCGACCAAAATGAACAAACAAATCAGGTAAGATGCATGCTCTATTACCAATTCTTTATGATAAAATAAAATCCACAGATATCAAATTACAGAAAGGGGAAAAATCACTTTCATTTTGGGTAAAGTTTTTATTGGGTCACCCTGTATTGCTTGAAGTAACACGGGAATTTAGCAGTCTCTATTCCAAAATGAAAGATTTTTTTTTAAAGTTGCCGACTTCGGAAACCTGTATACCTATGTTTGTCCTCAAACTAGTCCTAGAAAATTGATGATAAAACTCCCAAAATTATTTATTTTCTTTGATGTATTTTGCAGTTTTAGCATTGAGTTTGAGAAATTAAATTCAGTTTTCCTGAAAATGTTGTAAAATTCAGGCCGGAGCACACCTGAATGGTGTATTTGTGTGTGCTTCCTATCCCTCTATGGGTATATTAATCCAAGAGAGAACTTTCAAAATTCTCCTGCACACTTCCAAGGCTATCAATGGTTTGACATTATATTTGACCTTGTCCAGCTGCATACAACTTGAGATCACAACTTGACGGCATTTGTTTGCTCCCATCGATGGGGAATGATCTTTTGTTTCTGCAGCTGATGACCTCTTGATCACATTTTCACAAAATATGAATTTTCTTCAATTTGCTCGCAAATGATATATAGTCTATGCCATTGGAAGAATAGAGATATATTTTACACATAAAACAGATAATATAAGGACATTAATCACTGTTAATAAGAGGCTAAAGACAACCAGGTAATTTGTAGGCTAACTTTAAGTTTGTAAATTCAAGCAACAAGTGTATCTATTACATGAATACCATAGCCTCGTACTCATTGATATTAAACCACAGAGGTCACAGACCTTTCAAACAGGGTACATGCCGTAGGAACCGACTCCGGCGTGTGTTTTCTTGTGTTAAACGCCATTTCCATAGTCTGTTGAATAAATGTCGTTCTGTTTACACATTTGGTCTTAATCAAATCAGGTGAAGGCTAATGTATGAAAAAGCTTTACAACCATGCAAAAATATAAATTTTGAAAAATCTTGAGGTCATACTTTTTTTCAAATGTGCCAGTGTCTCTTTAATAGGAAATGGGTTTCTCTGAGTATGTTGAACATACTTCTGGAGACTTCCATGTTTTTTCACGCAAGATAAGACTATTGCCTTCATACTAATTATATATAGCTATTTTGTCATGAAATTTGCGCGAGGTTTTGTTTTGTTTTTCCTTTGAATGTTTGTTGTAAAAGTTGTTTTATTTATTAAATACCTGGTTGTCTTTTGATGTTTGGTATTAAATTTTTCCTCAACATGTGATTTTTAAAAGACTGTTCTTTCTATCTTGATAGGCTAACTCAGTCACCCCTTTTAAATCATCCTGCTAGGATCTAAAGGCTTGGTAATTGTAATGCTTATCTTTAGACACACAGCTTCTATCGTGTTCAATGTTGATACAACACTCATTAACTATCTTATCCGGAACAGGTCATCACTCATGAAACAATTTGCTTCGAACTATTTGCTTCTCTACACCATCCTTCCGAATAGCCGCGACGACAGGTAACACACCACCCAATGAAAGTTGTCAATGTAATTTATCTGTGAAAGAGACATGGCAACTAAACACACTTTGTGGGGTCTCCCACGGCACTTTTACCTAACAACCAAACCTGGGGTTTTTGCGATCCGTTTAGAACATGTAAACGTTCAAAACTGGCTTACAATCATAGATTATTATTTCTCAATTTCTCACCTGTATTTGAAAAACTCTAAATTGCTGGTGATTGTTAGTTAATCTGTATACTGTTTAATGTAAATTACATAGCATTTTAAGTGGTTGTTTCGGTCGGGCCAAATTCTAATATGAAATTAACAACTAATGATGAAGTTCACCGATTTGAAAAAAATCACACGCATCTTCTCTGTATGTGTTTTAATCCTTTACTTTTCAGACAACAATACTTAAACGAACAGCCTTGGGATACAACAGGCGGCCCCCGGTCAAGTTATCAACGCTGTGGACCTGATGAATGGTGTAAATGTTTGGCAGATATCTAAGTCGAATCCCGGATCCCTTAACCATGGGATACCTCATTTAGCAAGAGGAAGACATTCATAGCCAATTTAATTGAAATTAAAGTCTGACAACCACAACTGGTCAAGGGAATGCCACTAAAACATGAGCATACATACACAATAAACTTTATCCTCAAATGGGAAAAGAAATGAGAGAGCGAGACTTATCGGAAAAGATTAGGGGACCATCCCGGGTCTGTTAACTGCACACATTACTAGGTACCAGGTCCCTTCCAACCGACACTGGGCCAGCGTGGTACCAGGGTATGCCGAAATCCACGCATGGGAACATAGTGAGCCTTTCGTCACAGTGACAGACAAAGGTGATGCTGATGTGATGCTGAGAAGATTTCTTAAGCCGTTAAAAATGTGAACACGCTGGAAATTTCATTAACAAAGATGGGCACGTTTTTTCATTGAACATTGTTTTCGCTATCTCAACAGTTACCTCAATACAAACAAAAAAAAACGAAACCATTATTCCGTTTTAATATGTAGCTAGCAAGAACATACACACATCACAACCTAAATGAGGGTTTGCTCCCAATAATGAATGGCCGCCTGAAGACAATGACACCCTCTTAACCTGCTCGGACACATTTAGCCATAGGTTTACTCTGGAAATTTCCGATTTCTCAGTTTTGGCCACTTTAAAAACCAAAATACGCTCGGTATAAGTACATCTTCAAGAAGTGTCTATAAAAGCCTTTAATAGGCAAATTGGCTTTACTTTTTCCGGTTCGAACTAGAAAATTCTAGTTCGACACTTACATTTTGAGGAAAACCGCTTATTATTGTAGATGGTTGGAGCAAGGAACTCGGTTTTGTGTCCCAACATATCGGGTGTTATGAGAAATGGACTTCAATAAATTACATTACTACAATATCATCCGACGAAATCGGTCATCGATCCTGGACAACACAAACTACCACAATGGAAGGAAGAGAAGGTTCTACCCACACATCTGAAAGGCAGTTGCAAATCTGCCTTGGCAATAAAATATGGTATTCTTTTTTTTTGCTATACGGGAAGGGCACGCGGTAGTTTTCGGAGTAAAAAAAATCTACCAAAATTCTATCAACATACAAATTGATCTACTAGAAAGACCTGGACCTGGATCAATCTTTCTGGGACGATGCTAAAACTCTGTAATCAAATCTATTGTAAACAACTTCAACAGGAACAAGAAATGGAAGTCCTCCTGAATATTTCTTTTAAATTCAAAGGATTAGACGGTCGCCCAAAGAACATCAGAACATGTCCATTTACCTTCAAATGAGTCCTATTTAAGTAAATATAATGGAAGCCATTCCAATTTATAAATTTTGGGGTCAAAATGGCCCGAAAGGTCGAAATTGTCCAAAAAATAGGTAAATCAGTCAAAATACATTCCTTTCTTAAAATAATCTATCAGAACATGTCCATTTACCTTCAAATGAGTCCTATTTAAGTAAATATAATGGAAGCCATTCCAATTTATTAAATTTTGGGTTAAAATGGCCCAAGAAGGTCGAAATTGTCCAAAAAATAGGTAAATCAGTCAAAATACATTCCTTTCTTAAAATAATCGATCAGAACATGTCCATTTACCTTCAAAGGAGTCATATTTAAGTGAATAAAATGGAAGTCATTCCAATTTATAAATTTTGGGGTCAAAATGGCCCAAAAGGTCAAAATTGTCCAAAAAATAGGTAAATCAGTCGAAATGCATTCCTTTCTTAAAATAATCTATCAGAACATGTCCATTTACCTTCAAAGGAGTCATATTTAAGTGGATAAAATTGAAGCCATTCCGATTTATAGATTTGGGGGTAAAATTGACCAAAAAATGGATACCTCAGTCCCAATACCTTCGTTTCACAAACATTTTCAAGGAAACATTTGCCGTTATATCTCAAGGAAACGTCAATAAGTAGCTTTAGTGCTTGTCATTCTAGTTTTCATATTTTTAGATCAAAATGACCAAAATAAGGTCAAAGTTGTTCCAAAATGTTCAAATCACTTACTTCCAAAGGTGTCATAATAAGTGAATAGAAAGCTAGTTGGCTTAATTGACAGATTTGGGGTTGAAATGGCCAAATCTATTATAATGCCCTCTTTTCAAAGTAGGTCATATAAGTGCTTTGCCTTTTCATCAGGTGAAAAGAGTGCTAGCTTAACTTTATAGATTTCTGATTCAAAATGGAATAAATGGGACAAAATTCATCCAAAAACTGATCAAAATCAATTAAAATGGGTGAGATAACGAAACGTATCACTTGGTCTTACTCTTACATTATGTCTTCTTTTTGCACAGTAGGTCAAAAGAATATGCGTTTACATCCCACGGGATATAATTAAGTAAACATGGTATATTGACTGCTAGCCAGTCATAGATTTTGGAGTCGAAATGGGACTAGAAATTTTAAATTTCCCCAAAATTTTATCAAAATCAACTAAAATGGGAAACCAATTGATAAAATGTATGACTTTGTCCATATTTTTAATCATTACCCTGTGAATTTATATAGATTTCTATTGAATATTTAAAAATAGTTTTTAGGGCCAGGGTGTTGATTTTTCTAGATATCGGGTGTTAAGTTTAAATGGACATTTATAATTAGCTAAATTACTTTTTTAATGAGTTTTTAAACTACATCTTAATATTGTAACATATATTTCTTAGGGCTATACATTAGAATAGCCGAACTTAGATATTGAATAAAAATAAAAGTAAGTTTAGTATTATGTGTTATACACAGTGATCTATCAAGGGTCTGAGGGTAGGCTGCTCTTGTTTTAAATTTGGACCTGTGTTTGATCAATATTAACAGCTAAAAATATCCATCAAGCTTGTCTCGTTCTGGGTGGATTCACAGGCCCAGTGTCTGTGGTGGATTTAAGCATTAAATAATGAAATAGGCCTAATGCACAAGAACCCAAAAAAAAAAAAAAAAAAAAAGTTTTTAAACTACATCTTAATATTGTAACATATATTTCTTAGGGCTATACATTAGAATAGCCGAACTTAGATATTGAATAAAAATAAAATCAATAATCACAATAATAATGTTCTTTGAACTTATTGGCATTCTGATGAACACAAAGGACCACATACATGTTAAAAAAAAGTTTTATACCTTGAATTTTGATATGCACATTGATATTTCCCCTCTATATCTGGTTCTCACATTGGAAAATTGTAAATAATTTTTTATTCCACTAGAATTTATTCAGGGCTACTTCCAATGTTATTTTGTAAGTTAGTATGATTTGTTATACACAGTGATCTACCAAGGGTCTGAGGGTAGCTGCTCTTGTTTTTAATTTGGACCTGTGTATTTGATCAATATTACATCTAAATATCCAGCAGCTTGACTCGTTCTGGTGGATTCACAGGCCCGTGTCTGTGGTGGATGGTAAGCATCAATAATGCAAATAGGCCTACAATGCCACAGAACCCTTTAATTATTTTGCTCAACCATGACGGAGAAATGACAATTTTGGACGCATTTAAACATAACTGAATATGCCGCCAAATCGGAACAGTGACTGTTGTTCCCATTTCGGGTTGCTTTCATTACCAATGATCATTCTGACATGCTGATTAAACCTAACAATTAAAAATAAATTTCACGGCGCTACAATGCCAAAGCTTCATAAAAACTTTTAGGAAATCATTCTCTCATCTTTCTGGTCATTTTAGCGAAAATAGTGAAGATAGTATCTTCACATTGGTTAGGGTTGGCCGTCAAAGTCGAAGGTTATATGGGTGGCGTTGTCACCCAGATGAAATTCTATTGTTCTTTTTTGAAAATATTGCACAGCTTACACTCTAAAACTCTGTTTATAGAATATTAACCATTTGTCATCATTTAGAGCTGAAAAACCGGTGAAAATCCGATATTCCTCACTTTTGAGCAAAATTGGATTTTCGCCTACCCCGTGAAAATCCGATATTCCTGACTTTTTAGCGCAAAATGGATTTTTCGCCTATAGATTGTCGTGGAAACTACCAATTTCGAGGTCCAATTTTGCAGACGCGAGGACTTGATGACGTCATTCAGACCACATACTAGGTATTTCTGGTATCTATATTTGATATCAATGGAACGAGGAGGACCATAGCTATCTATTGGAGAACAAAATAATAAACATCGGGTGGCTTTATCGAATGGGTTTTATATCTTTTATTTTCATTCGTGTATCATACCACTAATGAGTAACCGTAAAGGAGGCAAGTAAGAATAACAATTGAACGCTTTTTGATTTCTTTGATTTCTTTGCTCCTCCAGAAAATGCATTATAATGCCACTCATTTTCAACTTTTAATGTACTCTGGTGACGTTGAACTATGGCCTGATTAACAATTTTGACAAGTAGGGCAATAAGGCTAATTTACCCATTTGTGGTAAATTTCCATCAAATATGTAAATTGGAATAGCCAATACCCTAATTTACTGAGGGATGTAAATTTAATGGATAACAATAAACCTTAATGACAATTATTGCTGCATTCATTACATTTATCAATCAGAGTTTTAAGTTGATATTTTCTTACCATATTGACCATAAATCTTGAGATCCCCCCCAATCTTGAGTTCATTTTGATCCTCATCCCAATGTGACTCAAAAATGGGTAAATTGGAATACCTCGCACTGTATCAACCTAATTATATTCCCTCGAGTATTTTAGAAACGAGGCAATTATGACTGTTTTACCATATTTTGACTTTTTTACCCTTTGGGCATTTTAACACCAAAATCTGTTCATTGAAAATGCTAGCACTTTATTTACTTAATCACTGTCCCTGGGAAGTAAATGAATTATGTTCCTTTAAGCTATTTTGAGAAAAGAGAGTGCTATGACTAATTTATTAGTTTTGGACAAATTTGAACTTGTTTGGCCCTTTTGACCTAATTTTGGACAAATTTGGACTTGTTTGGCCATTTTGACCTACAACGTGTCAATTGAAATGACTACTACGCTATTCAGTTAATTATAGTTCTTTGGGAAGAAAACTTTACATATTCCCATTATGATTGTTGAGAAGGAAGGCATTTTGACTCATTTATGGATTTTTGGGACAATTTGACCCCAGAATATGCAAATTGAAATGGCTAGCACTCAATCCGCTCATTTGTGTTCCCTTGGGATGTACACGCACATGTTCTGATGAAAAGTTTGAGAAAAGAAGGCAATATGATTGATTTACCTTTTTTGGACTATTTTTACCTTTTTGGGCATTTTGACCCCAAAATTTATAAATTGGAATGGCTTCCATTATATTCACTTAAATATGACTCTTTGAAGGTAAATTGACATGTTCTGATAGATTATTTTAAGAAAAGAATGCATTTCGACTGATTTACCTATTTTTGGACAATTTCGACCTTTTTTGGCCATTTTGACCCCAAAATTTATAAATTGGAATGACTTCCATTATATATTCACTTAAATATGACTCCTTTGAAGGTAAATGGACATGTTCTGATAGATTATTTGAAGAAAGGAATGCATTTCGACTGATTTACATATTTTTGGACAATTTTGACCTTTTTGGCCATTATTTACCCTAAAATTAAAAAAATTAGAATGGCCAACACCCCATACGCTATTGTATGTCCCATGAGGATACAAATCCACATGGTTGGATGTTTGTAACAAATTACGCCGTCAAAACTTTTTCTGAGCACCTTTTGCTGTAATGGCCGGCCGTCTAGATGAATCGCTACCGATTAAACAGAAACCTGATTAGTGCGTGTCCTTTTTTATTACTCCTTATTTTCTGCTTTTCTTCTCCCGTTTCTTGTCTATCTGTTTTATCAGACATTCGCGCCCTTTCGGACCCTCATGTACAAATCGCGATGACCGAACCAGATATGACCGCGTACCGGAAAATGCAGGTTACCTGATGAACCTTAACTCTGTATGGTTGAGCGTTCCCGTTATTCATCATTATTTTGTAATGCATGGCACATCAAATCGATGTGATAAGATAAACACCATAATTCACAAGAGAAAGTGAATTGATTGGACATCGTATTTGTAGAGCGTGAAGGTGACCCAACGTACAATACCAAGAGACTACCGTTGTATTCATTACTGTCATGTGTATGAATAAATTTGGATCTGAAGAAAATGTCGAAAAAAAAAAACAAAACAAATATAGGTTTGCCTTGTTGAATGAAATACTTTTGATAATAGTAAATATTAAAGTACAAATCATTCAGAACGCTTGATTAAAAAAAAAAAAACTGTTAATTTCAGTATTTTCGGAGTAGATTTAATATCTGTTTACCGTTTATTTCCTTTAACTGCATTAACTACACCGCCCTCAAACACAAAGGCTCTGAGTGATGGGCAGCTTTTATGATGACAATTTGACATTGTTAGCGTTTCTGTTGCTTCGCAATAGATGAGGTGACATGTGACGTCACCGTCGGGCAAGAAACAAAGCGCTGACCGGCGGTATGCGTGCGCACCTGTAGGATTTGCGCTTGTAAAATTCGCGCTCAATCAGTATAAATAGCCTATTGAATAGGGCTGTTGCTGTTTGTGATGTCCTTCACACCTCGATAAAGTCAGTAGACCAGGTGCTAAGTCTTGTTTGTAAACATTAATGTCGCCTCGTCTATAGAGGTAAGAGGTGCGAAGAATATGCCATACATATGGAATGCCAGAACGGACATAAATACGCGTTGGCACGTCTACAGGTTAGAAGAAATTCACGCTCTATTGGTCGATCTTCACGCTCTATTGGTCGAATTTCACGCTCTATTGGTGGAACTTCACTCTCTATTGGTGGAACTTCACGCTTTATTGGTGGTGGACTTCACGCCATTGGTGCACTTCACGCTCTTTAGGTCAAACTTCACGTCACGTCGATGTAAAATCTGACGAAGATCGATTCTTCAAGCTCTATAGGTCAAAACTTCACGCTCTATAGGTCAAACTTTCACATCACGTCGATTTTACAACAATTGACGCCGATCATTTTTGCAATGTGGGTGACTAGCGGATATACCAAATCCCACTTTAAAGGGGCAAGATGCACAGCAGCAATGAGCCCTCTATTTGTACAATCGCTAGCGTAGGTCTGATACACCTGGCTATGGAACATTGGGGAAATGAACACTGTATAACATACGCATGAGACCTATTTAATGTGCGTGTACTGAGAGCAGATAAAAACATTGAGAGGGTTTGCCCAGAGGGCAGTTACTTTTTTTAGCTGTCATGGGATTGTGCAGCCCCGATTTACGAACTTGGGGGCTGGGAACTGAATTTGTCTTTGAAAGTCGGGTCTTAAAGGTGTATTTCGTGATCCTAGCCAGTGGTTGCACTAGCTTTTAAAACTTGGGGTCAAAATCTTTGTCCTGGTGTGGACACTTGTAAGTTGTACTAAAATAAAAACAGACTACAAGCAAATGGCGGAAGCTACAGTGTAAACTAGCGCTTTGGATCTAGTATGTGATGAAATGTTTTTAAATGGTTATGAGATGCGGAGAATGGGTCAAACCTGATTAACAAAATCCGTATAAATTAACTGATATCAATTTACAAGAGACACTGGGCAACATTTTAAAAGAGTGGTACCCATCCTAAAATTTTTGTTTTAACATCGGTAGGCCATTTTGTGACCGAGTCACGGTGAATACCTATGTGGA
The DNA here is from genome assembly GCA_023653785.1 of Ophioderma brevispina. Lineage (NCBI taxonomy): Eukaryota > Metazoa > Echinodermata > Ophiuroidea > Amphilepidida > Ophiodermatidae > Ophioderma > Ophioderma brevispina. The sequence goes on along the minus strand of JAMKCH010007716.1, from coordinate 14,137 downwards.
CCCCACCCAAGCGAGACATTAAAAAAAAAATCTCGGGGGAATAGCCGATTTGGTAGCTAAAAAGGGATGTAGCTGTTGCAATAAGGGTTGATTGAGCGTATACAATCAAAAGTTAGCATCGGAAACACAGTTACGCCAGATGGGTAACTTTGATAACACTATATTTACACGCATTATGAATTAAAGCTTTGGATTTAGGACATTACTTTTTACATTGGCCCCCGATGCCTGTTAAAAATATTTCATTCGGGCTGTAACTAGTATCTATTGTCAAGGGGGCCAAAGCCAAATTTTTATCTGAATAAATAACATTAACTACTTGAGATCACTTTTAATAATGGACACGTTTCAATGGGCGGGGTGTTAATTGGAAATAGTTTTACTGGGGGGTCTAGCGGAAGCTGTTTGCAATTTGCCTCATTTAACATAATTCTTTCAAAGAGAATGAAATTTAAGGTGCTATTTAGGAAATTCAGGAAATTTAAAAAAGCTCTATCTAACCATGCTATGAATACGTCAGTAATGGTGGAACCAGTGCATACATACCGTTCGATATGTCAATTTTGAGGCCTGTATTTTATTTTTTTTCAAATTAATCAATGATGTTAATGATCTGAAATGGCTGCAGGCTTTGAAATGAAATTTTTGCCAATATTTGCTACATCATTTGCATAAAGATTCACACTATTATTTTGCCGAATTTTGTCCTGAAACTTGGTCAAAGTGGTTATAGTGTCCTGGAGCGTCTCCTTTAATTTACCCGTATGCTAATTGGCCTATTAATTTAAATTTACCATTTAATGAGCACTGGTACCCACTTTAGCTCATTTTAAATGTATGAACGATTGGTAAAAAACAAATGTTACCACCCGATTAGGCTAAATTTTGGACTCATAATAAAAATTCCCTGCTATGTCTTTATATCATGTGAGCAAGTTAGGAGTAACTTAATTGCCTTATAATAACCCCTTAAAACAAAATATTTTGAAATGGGGTTTTAGATATAAGTTTTATTGGCCGCCAAGGGCGGCTGCTGAATTTTGACTCGACCTGAATGAATTAATTCCCTTCTTGTTGACTAAAATGTCAGCTTTAAAACACCACAAAGGACGGTATTTTTAATTTATCGGAAGAAACTGGATAAAAAGAAATCCATACTCCACCAAAACAAACAGACCAAGCCTGGGGCAAATGACTCACATCCGGTACAGTGGCGGTGACTTCCACTGCCATTAATATGATGATTTACGCGCGAAAGTTTAGTCTCATATCGTGTCTTATATGCCACTCCAACATGTCAATACGACGATATAATGTTAGCGTTTCATATTGATACTGACAGAAGACTTGATTGTTGAACGGACTCCAACAACATTTAACCGATATCGCCCACGACAATCGACCCACCTAATCGGAATAGCACCCAATCGAGACATTAAATTCCCGATGGGGTGGGTCACTAGGGAGGTCACAGTGACCCGGGTCACAAAAGGCCATAACGTTTTAAAATACATTTTTCCATTGTTGCAATGTTTTACATGTGTCGTACTTCCAAATGCTCAGAACATATTATGAAGCGCTCGTCTCAACAATTGAAAAAAGAAGAAACAAAGTGAAGTTTGACTATAGAGCGTGAAGTTCGAACTATAGAGCGTGAATTTCACCATAGAGAGCGTTTTAATTGCTGACCCCAATAGAGCGTGAAGTTCGACCAATAGAGCGTGAAGTTCGACTTATATAGAGCCCTGGCAACTCGTATTTATTCGCGCTCTTGGCATTCCATACATAGAGTTACAGCATTCAATGCTTATGCATCACACTTGATTGAGCGCGAATTTTTCAAGCACAAGTGTGCTCATGCATCCTGTCCGCGGCAGTGCCGTTGTTCGTTGCCCAGGCCGTTGGACGTCCCAGCATGTTCACATGTCAAGATATCTAGAGCAACTGATTTGCGTGAGACACTGGTGCTGATGTGCACATGTATGTTTTTTTCTCTCCATTTTTTACACCAATGGATCTCTTTATTTTGTTCACAGTAATGCGCAGGTAGGTTCATCAGGACGAGGATGGAATTGGTACCCAGTTGTATGAGAATAATCAGACAACAAACAAATAAACACTTTGGCTCCTACCGCAAAAGCTGCACCAACGAAATCGTAATCATAAACTGAAACACAATCCAACGGAATCCATTTTCAAACTGCCTATTTATGATTTTTGTGTTGTAATTAAATTATCGAAGCTACTCGTGAGACTACTTCCCTTTTATTGAGGTAGGAAGTTGAAATTGAGGGGTGTGCTGGTTAAAAATCGTATCTTGACACGACCGAAATTGCACGTAAGAATTTAACCGGTTCACTGATATGAAAATCTCACTTTTCGGGGGACGAGTCGGGGGAGAGGTGCTGGGATCACGAAATGCCGCTTTAAAGTTATGGAAAACTTAAAGTTGGCCTACAAATTACCTGGATTGTCTTTATCCCTCATATTCCAAATGATCCCCTACTCTGTTTTTTTGGGTATGTTATTTTAATGTGTCAATGGGCTAGACTATCAATTGAGAGCATAATGAAGAATTTCATATTTGTGAAAATGTGCCAGGCCGCTTTAATATCAAGGGGTAAAATGTGTACATGTTTCGATAGAGGTTAAGATGTATAGACATGTTCCTCTAGGTCTAAAGATTAAAAGGTACCGTTCTGCTAATAACTTTTTAGCACAGTAGGCTTAATTAATGGTTCAAGGTCATCCTGGGGAAAAAATTTAGAATGCACAATTCTTCTCAAAATGGATAGTAATTCAAATAAAAGTTTTTGTATTTTGTTTGACATTTTAGGTATAGTATGCCATGGGAGAAATATGGATCATTATAAATATTATCCCGCCATAAATAACCTTGAACAAGAACATTTTTTTGGTCTGTTGTACAACACAAGAAATTGCAGATATAGCAAATTATATGAAACATTTACAAATTTAAACCGCTTTTATTTATTTCAGCACCTTCCATTATCTCAAATGCAAAAGGGCAAACATGTGGCACTTTAAAACCTCTCAAGGAATGCATCTTTACACATGCACATCAATATTAGTTATAAACTACGTACTAATACAACTTTAACAAAGTGTGGTCGCGTCAATTTCTTTCTGGTAGAGCCATGGATCGTGAACATGTAAAAAATGTGGCAATCACCAGTAAAAAATTTAAAAAAAAAAAAAAAAAAACCGGGGGTTTTTGTTTAGTTGCAAAATTTACCCCTTTCTCATCTACATTCCTTGGAGCGTACAACCTTTTGATTCTATATCCAGGACCAGTAGACCGTTTTCGTGTCAGAGTTACGTTGCGTTTGAACCTTTAAGTGCATCTCGACACCTGGGTATGAACAAACGTCCATGCATGTGGTTTAGCAGACAGGCAAGTTAGTGCGTGACTGAATGTCGAATTCAACCCTCGGTAAATTCACATGACTGGCAAACAAAAATATCGCTACGCATGAAAGCCGGCTGGATAGTGCAAAATAACCCAGCATTAGCATGGCGGCTAATTTTTAATAGGCCTAGTTCGCTGCATAATAAACTGATGCACCAACACAATTTCCACATTTGAAACCAAATCCGTAAAGACAGTATTCAATATGACATCAGCCATCAGACATTTTGGTGGAAAGGATGCATACATTCCAGGACTACAATACCTTAGCTGTTAATTGCTCCATGTTTTACGATGCTCATGGATCAATTGACAGTGAAATGATGTCTGAGTACTGGAGAATGTCGTCTATCTTGTCCAACCCACATGCCTGGCTATTGAATCGGTCTATTAAGAGACCTGAGGAATTCCAGAAAGAAGCGCCCCAATTTGTTTTCGAACCCGGTTTTTTTGCATATTTGAATACGTTCCAATGTATTAGACCATCACCTGAAAGCGATCAGGCCGATATACGCCGTCTTTAATGTAATAATATTATGATGTTAGTACTTTCTGTCGTGCACGACAGAGTCAAAGCACGGTGTTTCTATGGGGACAATTACGATTGTCCCAGGCAAGTTCAAACAAGGTTTTGGCGTTTTCCGTAAGTGCTTCTTTGTCCAATAAACCTCGTTCGAAACCGTCGGTGGTCTGTGCACCCGACAAGTCCAATTGAGTATAAATTTTATAGCCTCAAAAAATCCCTCTGTCACTTTAATTTGTTTTTGTATGCTGTAATTCGATGTGTTCGTAGGTAGAGCTCCTATATAAATGTATGTTTATTATATCGAAAACCGTGTTGAGTAGATACGGCAACGCGAGGAAGGTGTCGCTGACATGACCTAAGACGTTTGCCTATCTGAATATCTGGAAATGTACTGGATCATATCCAGCAGCACGAATATATCTTCAAATGTCTCAGGGATGCCTCCTTTGTCTTTTTTTTCACTTTGCTTTACAAACACGACAACCTGCTAATATTTGCGGCTTGGAATACCGTTGTTTTAATTATTTTTTGCGAAGAGTAATACCCTAACCGCTTATCTGATCATTTTTTTGTTAATAAATGTTAACCTTCAAAGTAACTATCCACAGTCATCCGCTAACAAACCAACGATCCGGTGAGTAGCTACCACAAACGCATCTCTGATGTCATATTTTATATTGTTTCTGATTATAAACAACCTAATGTCAAATATAAATGCTGCAGGTGTAAGCAAGAAAAGGCAGAATTTATGTCTTTATACACACCCTGTGTTTTGAGACAAAATCTGACTCCATACGTTAGATTTGGGTTGACACCATTGTTCCTGCATCTGATGTGTAATCAATTGGAACTGTAAGAGTGTAAATTACCATATTGGTAATTTATGGCGTATTCGTAGGTTTATCACTTTTGGTGCTTGCTGCACGTTCTTTTGCCTTGTCCCTTGCCTTGACTCTGCCAACTCATTACTATATTTTGCATCGTTGTAGCTTATATATACATTAGTCCTCACCTGAAATTATAAGGTCCAAATTAGCTCGCTTATAGGTAAACAGAACGATTTTTAATTAATGACCCCGGCGGCATTAAGTCAGCAGACGAGGCGGAAATGGCGTTTAACACAAGAAAACACAACGACTGCGTGCACTTTATTTGACCGGTCTGTGACCTTTGTGGTTTTAATATTAATTAGTATTATGATATTCATGTTTAGAACACTGTTTGTTGATTAAAGTTACGGCAAACCTAAAAGTTAGCCTACAAATACCTAGATGTCTTTAGCCTCTTATTAATGTCCTTAAATATTTTGGGGTATGTTCTTTTTATGTGTAAAAAATATTGTATTTATGTATTTTTTCCAAAGACCTCGGCTATCATTTGCGAAGCAAATTGAAGAAATTTCATATTTTGTGAAAATGTGGCATTGCCGCTTACAAATCCTTCTTTATATGTATACGTCTCTTCACGGACAGGCTCCATCATACCTTACTGATGGTCTAAACTTGTAAAATGTGTTGGATATTAATTCTGACGGTACCAGACGAAGGCTACGGTCTTTTTCTGATGTTACACGGCTTTTTATTCCTCATACCAAGAGTAGATTTGATGACGGATCATTTCACGCAATTGGTCCTAGCCTGTGGAACAAACTTCCTGTTAATACTAGAGAGGCACCTTTTGTTAGTTTCCCTTATTATGATGTATCATATATGTTATGTTGTATAATATTTGTATGTAAGGCGCTGTCTCTGTAGAGCGCTATATAATTTTATTATATTATTGTATATAATAACAATAATAATGATAACAACAACAGTAACAACAACAGTAACAACAACAACAACAACAGTAACAACAATAATAATAATAATAATAATAATAATAATAATAATAATAATTGGTTACAATATTGAAAAAGTGAAATGGTAGGCGATCTACTGATAGTATCCGCAATTTTCGTGCCAACTTTCATGCATAGCAAAATATATTTTCCCCTTAATGTTGAATAAGTCATAATAATAATATAATAATAATAATAATAATCATACTAAGAGTGGAATAAGGGGAATTATTCATTAGTTTATAATGAGGTCGTTTTGTTATTTAAATTAGTAGCATTTGTTATTCCACCTCATTTGCATAAATCAATATTCATATCATTTAACGGAATGAAGCCCAAACAAAAGATTCCTTAAGGGGATACGAAAATTCCCCTTAAGTCCAACTTTCTTGAATAACAAAAGATAATTTCCCCTTAATCCACCATTAGTCATAAAATAATAACAATAGCAATAATAATAATAATAATATATAAACACTGAAACAGTGAAATGGAAGGCGATTCACATTATTGCTCGCGTAGTGTTTGTCACTACTGTTAGCATCCCCAATGGAGAAGCTTCATGACAGGTTTGACATATCTGGCGTATCTCACATTTATAAGGTAATTGTGACTATCATAATCATTCCAGTTATGCCATATTATGTGACACATTTCATATTTACTAGATATGCTGTGACAATAATTGTATGCCCAGGGGGACGCTGCCATTACACAGTGTTTATCATCAGGGTATACCGACTCTTGTACAACACCTTGAAGAGAAAACCCCGCCTTGGCTTCTTCGCCTTGACTTATTGTCCAAAAAAGAACTGGTTTATGGCAGTATTACTCATGTTTATCATATTCTAGACAGATTTAAGCAAAACAAGACGAAGATTGAATAAGGAGGAAGAGAAGAAGAAGAAAACGACGAAGGTAATTTAAACTTTTCCAAATATCTAGCAAACGGTTTTAGGGTGGTTTTTCTTTTTAAATAATATAAAAATAAAAAATGATCTTTGCTTAACAAATACCAATACAGGAAATAAAATTGTTCGTAGTTTAAAAGCTTTATATTAATTTCTGAAAACACAATATATCAGTGGAAAATTCTTATCCGTTATCAATCAATCAACCAATCAATTTTATTTGCAAATCTAAAAATACAGCAAAATACAATAGGACAATAAATAATGAGAGTTATATCGTCGGCCGCGTCACATAGTGACGTAGACATCTTTTAAAACCTTTTAAGATATTTGGTGGATGCGTTTGCTTCGTACTACTCTACTCTAACATATTCACCAAGTTCAAAAGTCATGTGACCTAATGAGTAAGCCATTCTTAACTAACAGTGTGACGTATTTGACGTATTTGGGAACGAAATAATTGTCAGCCTCACATACAACGTATCTGTCTAACTCGCTTCTATCCTCGCATAGCCGCGCATCGTATCTGCTTTTTGAAGTATTTCCCGTTTCACATAGTGACGTAATTTCTGCGTGTTTTTTTTTTCATTTCACGGAAGAGTTGCTATTTTGTCGTTTTCACAGAGTGACGTATTTGCACAAACGCTTCATATAACGACGTATTTGTTATTTGGACGTTGAAATTGCTATTTTGTCGTTTTCACATAGTGACGTATTTATTTAACATTATTTTTGGGTATTTTTTCGCATATTTGAAATTTAACTCATTTTGGCGATTTTCAAATAGGTTTTAAATATGTGTTTTAATTAACAGTAAATAATAGAATTGTAAATAACACAGAATTGAATGTCAAATAAACTACTCTACTAGTGGTGAACAAGATACCTATAAAACTAAAGGCGTTAAGGTGCAGCGACCGCTCTAATATTATATGCAAAAGTATTAATAACAACATCCATTCAAATCCACGAGGCTCATTTCAGATCACGTGGTGTAGAACATCCCTTTGGAAAAGTAAACAATTGTGAACCTCTCTTCTCTGTCTCATCTTTAAGACTTTGTTTCATGTTATTAATTACAATGTCAGTTCCCAGAAAATAAAATGAATACCAAACTTGCCTGAAGTTTGATATTGCACAGGTTCTATATTACTTTTGTGTAAACCTCAGTGTTTTTTTGTGGTACGCTACATGACAGAATTGACGGGTATCAGGTCTAGGTCATGTGAATGTTCTCTGACAATAATTATCATTAACACATCATGCAAGAGCAGACATAATAACATACTGCCTAACGTAGTTCCGACATCGAATGTTAGTCTGTAATATTTTCATTTCATTTCTTTGACAAATTCGATCGTAACTAGTAAAAACATGCTGAATGTTTACAGTCATCATGTCTGCTATTCATTAATTCCACTTGAATAAAGCAGCCTTAAAGCCACTATCGGCGAATTTGTGCCCTTTATTTTTCATAAGAGTCGTTTTTTAGCATTGTTGTATTGGAAATTGTTGAGGAAAAGACCTCTGTAAATGACTAAGGCTAACACGCCGTATTTGTCAAAAAATGATTAATTTATGATTTTTCTACTAACAAAGTCGCGATCAGACTTTTGAGGTGTAGAAAACATTAACAAATGTCATCTTCAGGACCGCTACTGCTTAAGTGCCTGGTTTTACAGTTTAACAGATAGCAGTAATATGGCCTATTACTAGCAATTTAGAAACAAAATGTCCATTTTGAATTTGGAAAAAAATACTGATTGTGGCTTTAATTATGTTTGATTAAAACATGCCAAATAAAGAAAAAGCCAAATCAGAACAATATTGATACCTTGTAAGTGTTTCCTATAGAAAATGAAAATCGCTATATGGCAGGATTACTCCATTGAGGGGTTGTCGACAATAAGGTGAAAGTTTATATTAACAAGTGATCTGAAACCCTTCTATCCGCTATCCTGTGAAATCAAATATGGGTAAATGATTCAATGCAGCACGAAGCACACTCATTCACAATCTAAAATACCGGTGTAAAAGGAGATATAGTCCGGCAGGATTCATAGTCCGGCCTCCATAGACGACAACGGAGTAGTTAATTGGTTCTCATGTATACGATACACTGTTAAAAATTTACGGAAAATCTGTTTTTCTGTGTATACGATATACTGTTAAAAATTTACGGAAAATCTGTTTTCTTAATTTACGGAAAATCTGTTTTACAAAAACAATAAAAATAAAAAAAAAACATAAAAAATGTTAATTTACGGAAATATTTCAAAAATTTCTGGCAGCAATATTTCCGGACTTTTTTTTTTGGTTCCGTAATTTTAAATTACGGAAAAATTCTGTTAAAATACACATTTTGTCCATAATATGAGACAAATTTCTGTAAAATTACTGTCAAATTTCCGTTAATTGACAGAAATTTCGGTAAATTTACCCTAAAAATGACTGGAAATACTGCTGCCGGAAATTTCCGTAAATTTACGGAAATTTTTTTAACAGTGTACTTCGAATACACTAAGGTAAAGCAACTTTTTGTTAATTAAAAAAGAAGGAAAAATTTATTGCAAAAGTAATTCCTTTTTTTTGTTACATATTTTTGTATTTCTCTATAAGCTGATTGAAAATTGAGGACCAAAATAACGATTAGGCTGATACTTATGTAAAATTAGGAATATGATTGACAATGTCCAGTTTTATTGACGTACATTATGTTTCGGATTTCATAAAACAACGTCATGTATAGTATTTTGGGTGAAATGAGATTGATCACGGTTCGCTGGGTATTTATCTTAGCTTTCTGGGGTTCAAATGCTGTTTTTCAATTGGCATTGTATATACTTGTTTTTCCTTGTTGGGATATTATTTTTTCTATTTATGAGAAAATTTACCATGTACCTGATATTCTGTCTACCTTGTTTTGTAATTTTTGATGTTATACTATTTTTATCTCTGTCTATGTATCACCTATTATATATTTTGGCCCTATGCATTAATGCTGTCGATTTACAATTTCACATGGTATGGATTCTGCTTATTTATGTAATATTTATCATACATGTCTGCTATGACAGAATGCATTAAACTCTTATCAATGAATTGTAGAGGGTTGGGTGACCGTAAAAAAGAATTGATGTATTCGACTTTTTGAAAGATAAACCGCATACAATATATTGTCTACAGGACACATCATTGGATTGAGTGAAATGAAAGAAAAAAATTGCTTTTATCAGTGGAATGGAGAATGTTACTATCGTAACTACACATCTCAGTCTCGAGGTACTGCTACCTTTTTAATACAATATTGAGTACACAGTGCATAACATTAAGAAAGATGAATAGTGGAAATTGGTTAGCTCTAGTGTGACAGTCAGTAGTTTTAGATTTTACGCTTTATGTGGTAGCCCGAATGAAGACTTTCTGGCCCCCTTCCACTTCTTATGACAAGTATTTAATATTCTAAAACAGTTTGATAACCCACATAATATTTTAGTCTGGGGACTGGCATTTACACACAAATACCAGTCTGGATAATGTTATAATTATTTACATGTTAATATGCCAAAGCCAGCCAGATAACAGTTTTAATTTTGAAAAGAAGAACATATATGATTGATCCTTGGAGAAATGAAAACCCGTGAATCAACGTGTTCCCTGGCGCAGACTCATCCAATAAACAGGCAAGATTAGAGTTTTGTTTCCTATATCCAAAGAAGGGTCGTCACTTATGACCCATGTTGAAATTGAACCTGGATATAGACAACAGATCATCTATAATTACTATACATCTGGATACCAAAAAGTAACAATAGGGGCCGAGATATTGGAAATTTCATATTCCCATTTTTATCTGAAATCAGACATCACATTAAATGATCAAAGAAACTCAAATTAAGGATGTTAAAATTCAATATGCACTTCACCCCTTACACCTAAAGTTTCATAGATCAGATCCCGATAATTGAACTTCAGATTTCAAATTGATGATCATTATTTTTTAGAGTTTTTATGAATGGAAGAATTTAAGCACTTACTATGCGACGTCTTATGCGATATAAAAAAATATCTGGAATGTTTAAATTAGAAAAGAGTTTGGAAAGAAGAAATTACACGAGCTAGACTTACAAACTAATTCAAACCCTAATCTACAGAATGAGCTGAAAGAAACAAGATGCAATTAATAACATTGAGAAATGAGCTAAATTGGGACAAATGGTCAGAGCAAAGGCAATTTAATTGAAATAGGCGAAAAGCCAACACTTTTTTTCTCATCTCGAAAAAAGACAGCAAGTTTTGATAAAACATCAAATCGCTTACTTTAAAAATGGGTTTAAAAACAAAGGTCCAAAGCATATAAGTGAGAACAACAAATATTATAAAACTTATCAGTAATAAAGACAATATGAATAGATCTAACTTTTCATTTGATGATATAAATACAAAATTAAATAATAACATCCTTAAATATAGTCATCAAAAAGACTAGATGGGAACTACAATATGACGAAGTCTTCCGAACTTCTGAACGGAATGAAAAAGGGCAAAAGTTCCTGGATCAGATGGCTTTACTCCAACAAACTGGATTTTTTAAATTCCTGGAAGAGCATATCGTTCGTTAATTATTAGATCATTAAATTTACGCTTTTGATACAATGAAATTGTCATCCACCCAGAGATTAGGAATAATACCACCCTGATTCCAAAGGTGGAAAAAATCTAGACAATATTGAAAAAATGGCCGCCAAATCTTTTTGCTTAATGTTATATATAAATTACTTTGCCATGCTCGGTACATTGCCCATCGCCATAAAGCGGTTATACCTTAACATTATTCACGAAAGATCAAAAGGATTTATGTCAGTAATACCTAGTTGAAAGTATAAGAACCATTTATGATATCTCTCTCATTAACGGAAGTAGAAAAAAAAAAAAAATCCTGGTATTATTTTGCTTTTAGACTTGAAAGCTTTTGATTCAGTTTTCTCATGAGTTTCATTTTCCAAGTATTGATTGTTATTTAAATTTGGATCTTCAATTAAAAGATGGAACAATTATTTTATCCAGTATAGTCTCTCATTCAAATTCTTGTTAACGTGTCAACCTGTCCATTCCCCGTCAGAATTTTGTAAATTAAAAGAGGAATGTAGACAGAGGCATGCCCTCAATCAGCCATATATTTTCTTCTCTCTGCGCAGAAATATATCTATAATGATAAGGCAGCATAAAATTTATTAAAAGTTATGTAACTTAGCAGGCAGTTTTTGAAAGCAAACATAACCCAATATGCTGACCGATACAACAGTATTTACTAGATGGAATGCGATCTATCTGATGATCTCTAATCGGAAGAATTAATATACTGGATCAATATTAACTAATATCTGGTATGAAAATAAACACTTCAAAAACAAAGGTTATATGGATTGGTAGCAGTAAGTATAGCAGGTACCGTATACACCAAGGAAAAGCTATGCGGTCACCGGAGGGTGCTATTTAACCTGTTTGGGCTGTTGATTTATTCTTCAGCTAAAGAATTGTCTACTTTAAATTTTAAACGTGTTTTTGAAACAGTTAAAAAACAAATGAATATTGGTAAACAAGAAATCTATAACTACTGGTTTGGGAGGATTTAAGGTCATTATTCCTCCCCAATTTATCATTTAGTATCTACTCTCTCTTCACGACACCGTCGATGATACTCATCAACACTTAGCGGAACTAAAACAAGCTATATGTATATGAATTTATTTGGAATCAAAACTGATAACGTAACACTTAAGCAAATGGGAAAATAATGTACACCAAGGTGTACCAACATGTGTTTAATATAACTATAGAATGCTTTTTTTGACCTCTTTCACATTACATTGGATTAGACACTTTTTAAATAATACACTTGATGATAAATGTACTCGAATATTCTAGAAGTGCACGGGGACATAACTAAATTAATATGAATTTAATGTACGGGGAAGCTACCTAAGATCTAAAGGCATCTAGCACACGACAGAACAAAACGCCTTTTGGAATCTTCTTTTTGAAGGTCCCATCGAAGCAAAACGAATTACCCCCTGCAAGAATAATGGTTGTTTCCATCATGTTTACTGTTCGCTAGAACCCTTCCCTTTGTCCATTGGCGTTTGTTATGCAAATAGTTTGTGTTCGATTTCTTGTTGCGCTTTATCCATCGCTTTCATCGTCGCATTCGCTATCTGATACCAAGCGGTGTGGACGTGGTTTAGGACAAATATTCATTTGCCATTAACTGTTGTTCATTAACTGACGCTTCAGTGTGGACGTGGTTTAGGACAAATATTCATTTGCCATGAACCGTTGCTCATTTCACTGTTGCTGTATGTTTTCAACATTGAATCAGATTGCCGTTTGCCGTGTTTGTCGTTTGTGTTTGGTAACTTCTGCGTTTAATACTTTATGATGATGGTAGCAGGCGTTAATTTAAGCTAAAACTTATTCAAAATATGGGATCCGTTTCGCCGAAACCGATTGTTTTCAAGACTGGTAACCTGACCTGTGATTGATGTTAGCTCCGGTATTTCCCAATGTTCATCTAATAACGCAAGTACAACTGTCTTTCAACAAGCGTTTTTTTCTACTCGTACACGTTGGAGTACACAGTCGGCTAAACTTCAAAGCACGGGCGATCAGTATGTTCCTAAAACGACGACCAATTTCTTGCATCCATGAAGAAATCCTGTTATGAATTCATTCGTGCCCAGGCCTAAAATCGCCGTGTAATCCATGTCGACGGTTAAACAACATAGTTTAATTGCCAGTTATTCAAGCTAGTACCGTCATTTCCATTAGTCTAAGGATTGTTCAGGCGCTAAAACATTATCATCATGTTGGGTCGACAGCGTTTCTAAGGGTGTTAGTGCAACTCAGTGTATATCGCCTAAAATATTCTGGAAACATCTAGCTCTTCTAGGGCCAACCTTTACCAATGCGTACAGCTGTTTTTTGTCCGTGTCTCTGGATCACTCATGACATCTCTTTTTTGCAAGGATAGGAAGTCGACGGAGAGCCCTTCAATGATAATATGACTATTTGGGTGAACTCTCCGATGTTAATAAGACTATTATAGGTGAGCTCTTCGATGATGATAGGACTATTTTAGGTGTTAGAAATTTGGTAGTCTTATTTCTGTGTCAAAATTTGCAACTCAAGCTATACTGTGCCATTCGTCGCCTCGTCGAACGGTGCTCTTATTTCTCAAATTCAGTGTTTTCTAACTGTAGCCGTATAAGCCTCACGGAAGTGTTGCAATATTTGTTCATGTTAATGTTTTGACATTTCCATGGTCCGTATGTCCGTGGCCTAATCATCCAAAACCCTAATTTTACCCGAGGCGTTCAATATTTGGCGTATGTTGATCCCTACATTTTCGCATTAAACATTTTTAGGATTTT